>JAAIFI010000289.1:0-41233 GCA_011032875.1 Phlebia tremellosa
ATGATACGGACATGGACTAATGCTGTATACTGTTCTTAAGGTGATATCTTATTTCCTCTTATTTTTTTTTATTGTGCATAACGCGCACGAACACTCGGTGCTACCGCTTAGATTATCCTTAGACACACTATCTCGCATCTGGACACTGCATTCAGGCATATAATTCATCTAGATACTTCTAATACCCTCTTACAATCCTTGTATATAATACTAATAGCAATTTAAAGTGTCCCCCAGCCTGGAGAGGCTGAGAGATGCCGTGCTCGCAAAATGGATGAGACTGGGTCAAGCCAAAAAGCGCGTTAGCAGATGGGAAAGTTGCACGTGATGTGACACTTTGCCTTGCAGGGATTGCGCACCCCCAATTATTGTGCGGTTGTACTTCGATGCCCAAGACCATAACAATCAGTCGCAGTCCCTTCGAGGTGGCAGTGGAGTTGAACGTGAAAGATGTAAGGCTGATCTGTATGCTTGCCAAGTATGTGAAGCGTGTGTTTGTAAGGCCGAGCACAAGCGCTACAGAAACTCAAAGTGAGTGCTTCGAATTCTCGTCGCTGCCTAAACATGCCTTGAATGTTGGTCACAGGAGGATGGCGTTACCGGTTCAGTCTGCGCCAAGCCCTTCACTCCCCGACTTAGAGACGCGTGTGTGTAACGCGCTGCCGCAAGCAAGCCCGCTACTGGCCGTTTCTTGGTCTCGAGAACATCAGTCGCGTCGGTGACCCTGGCGCTTGATGTGTCGACGTGTTGTGCTATGCCGCATTCGCGCTTCTGAACAGGTGCCCTTTCACACACCAGCGAACAATTCTGCACACCGCTGACATTGAGAGAGCCGCGCGGGTACATTGACCCTCGGTCCTGCAACACCTCGGTGAGGCGGAAACAGTTGACTGTATCGCAGAGCCTTTCCAATGACGCTGCACCCAGTGGACGCAGAGTCTATAGCAGTCCCAACTCAGACTCACCGATGTCCGAGCGAGAAGAGCTATAAAAGCCCTGCTGTTGAAGATGAGAACTACACAACATTCAACATTCAGCACTTATTCAACAATGTCTCAACAGAAGAAACTCATCCTCGTCATCGGTGCCACTGGTGTACAAGGCATCGCTGTCATCGACGCCCTTCTCACCCCTGCCGTAGACGGCTCGTCGTCGCCCTACACTGTCCGGGCTCTGACTCGTGATCCGAAGAGTAGGCGTGCTCAGCTGCTTGCTGAGAAAGGCGTAGAGCTATTCGCAGGTACATTGGCCGCCTCTCATCTACAATTTGTACTGATAGCCTCGCGTTTCTCAGGGTCCTTTGATGACTTGAGATCGGTGACCAATGCCTTGGAGGGTGCCTACGGCGCATGGGTCAATACGGACGGTTTTACAGTGGGCGAGGCCAAGGAAATCTATGCCGGTATAAGGATTTTCGAGCTGTCGAAGCAGACTAAGAGCATGAGACATTATATCTGGAGCAATTTGGAGAACATCTTCAGGGTCAGACTCGTTCAAACATCTGGCCTTATTGATTTTTGACTTTCTGAATATAGGAAACAAACTATAACCAAGACTATTATAGCGAGCACAATATCGGTACGCCTCCGTTTCTAAGCTATCGAGAGAACCGTCACTCATAGAGATGTTTAGGAAAGGGCAGAGTTGCCGATTGGCTCCAATCTCAGCCGTCGGTCGTAAGTGACCATGACATGTCGTGGAGTATAGTCTCAACGGGACCTTACATGGATATGATCAACAATGTAAGCCTTGACTCTTACAGTCTGGTATGGATTTTTTTTCTAACCATATCGCAGGCAATGTTCGGTCCTCTGAAGCAGCGCGAGGACGGCACATTCGTCTTCGCCACCCCGCTCGACAAAGGTCGCGTTCCCATGATCGCGCTCGAGGACATAGGCTTCTTCGCGCGTTACACCTTCGACCACAGGGCGGAGACGTCTGCACAGGACCTGAGGATCGTCAGCGATCTCGTCGACTGGGAATACCTCGCCGAGACTTTCCGCAAGGTCACCGGTCAGAAGGCCGAGGTCAAGTACCAGACGTACGACGACTGGGCCGCCAACTTCACCAACACCGAGTATCCCGTTGCGAGTGAGCGAGAGCTGGGGGACGGATCGACCACATGGAAGGAGAACTTTAGGAAGTGGTGGAACCTGTACAGAGACGATGTCATTAAGAAGGACTTGACTTGGGTCAGGAGCATTCATCCCAATGCCAGGACGCTGGAGAGTTGGATGAAGGAACATCACTATACCGGCAAGTTGCAGCTCGACTTGTTGAAGAGCGCAGAGGATGGGAAGAACATCGGACTTAATCTTGACCGAATCGCACAGCTTTAGTCGCTGGCACGAGAGGAGTATACTAGTAGGGTACTCCATACGAGTGGCCCAGTAAATTCTGAGCATGCAAATTTACAGCTATTTACTTGCCTCGTATCAGAATTCACTTCCGCGAACCTTTCACCGCATCAAATCGGGGTGCACAGCCACTGCTATGTCTCAGAGGCCTCTGCACCGTGATCGTGAGTCTATTGGCGAGTTGATCTAAAAGAGCCGAACGATGTCTAAACGCAATGGATCTCCTTGGATGCTTAGTCTGAGTACTGCCAGACTCCAGCAATATCGTCGGACTACTACAAAGTCGTGAAACAAGTCCGCTCGCATGCACTAATTGTCCTGAATTTGAGGGGGGGCCGGACATCGAAAAGTCAGACTAATAGCGAGTCTGTGAACACGGCGGAGCCTGAAAAATTCCAGCGTTATCTACTGTTTCGACCCCTGATAAACTCGAGCATGTGCAACCCCGCGGGATCGTTTATATATGTACAAAGGTCTCTCATGGAATATGTGCGATACCTGTGAACTACTCCGACGTCGTAGGACAGATGTCTATCCATGCAGTAAAGAGATCGCAATGCCATCTGGCTTGGGATAACAGGTGTGTACCCCTTATACGCTCAGACCTGGGTGACTTTTGACCTAAAACTTCACTATGTCAGTATCCCACCAGTGCTTCGCGTTAAATCTGGAGATACCGTTGCCTTCGACTGTCTTGACGCGTCCAACGGCCAGATAACTGCGACATCCACCACTGCAGTAATAACGACCCTCTCCCTCTCTTCACTTGACCAAGTGAATGGTCCGATATACGTCGAGTCAGCCGCACCTGGGGACACCCTCCAGATCGATGTTATCGAGGTTACTCCCGCACAATGGGGATGGACGGCAATTCTTCCAGGATTCGGGCTGCTCGCCGACGAGTTTACCGAGCCCGCGCTGAAGATCTGGGACCTAAGCGGTTCGGGGCACGCGTGGTTCGACAAGGAGAAGGGTATCAAGATCCCGCTGAGGCCGTTCGCCGGTGAGATGGGCGTTGCACCAGGTGAGAACGGCCAACACTCCACCATCCCGCCGTACAAGACTGGAGGAAACATCGACACGAAGCATCTGAGTCAGGGGGCTTCGCTGTATCTTCCTGTGGAAGTGGAAGGCGCTCTCTTCTCTATCGGAGTAAGTGTCTAGCTTAACACGAGAAAGTGAAGGCATGAGCTTACTCTCTATAGGACGGTCATGCTGCACAAGGAGATGGAGGTACGAGATCTCGTATCATTCCAAGATTTGTATGACTTATTTTTTTTCGGCTCTAAGAGGTTTGCGGTAAGTTGTTACATAGATGATTTCAGTGCACAACTGAATATATTTCATGCTATTAGGCACCGCAATCGAAACTCCAGTGAAGGTCACGGTCCGCCTAACGGTTTTGAAGGATAAACCTTACGTTAAAACACCGCATTTCTCGACGCACAGTAGCACAGACGATCCTACAGGGTACTATTGTACTACTGGAGTAGCATCCGGTTCGTTTCTCGACATCTCATGCGCAGTATTCAGCACCTGACGTACACTCTACGTAGATATCCGAGAAGCAGCCCGCGACTCTGTGCGCCATATGATCACTTTTCTAGGTGAAGAACACGCCTTAACTCGCACGGAGGCATACATGTTGTGCAGTGTTGCTGGAGATCTGCGCATGCATGAAGTGGTGCGTAAACTATCAAGCTTGATTCGTACTCTAAACGGGGGCTGACGTCGGTCGGGATGCAGGTTGACATGCCAAACTACGTTGTACGTATTGCTAGCACGTACGCTCATCTCATACTGATGATGACACTCGTAGATTGGGATGATGATGCCGAAGTCAATCTTTAACAACGAACGCTGACATAGAATTGTGTATGTATACCAGTGTACACCATCCCTTCGCTACCCAAAACCCAGAAATATATAAATAGTCAAACTGAGGGCGAAATAGTAAGAAGACCACCATGGATATTCTACTCCACAAGCGTAGACAGATCAAGAATTACAAGTTGGCCTGTGCTGGCGATGACAGCATAGTAGTTCCCAGAGAACCCAAACCGTCTCGGATCGGCCGCTCTCTTGGAGCCGGTCAACCAGCAGAGCCTCTTGTTCGACTGTTTCAGAATGATCCATCCCTCTTTCATTGCGTACGTCTCCTTTGCACGCGCCAACTCCCAGCTATTTTCCGTTTCATCCAGAGCCTCGCCAGTGGATATATTGTAGATCTCTGAGACTCCAGACATGACTTCAACGTACAGTTTTGTGCTGTCCGGCGAGAATTCGAGAACCCATGCGAATCCGTAAGTGGTAGGGAAGGACCGCTCAAGGATCCCGTCAGAAACTCGCCATATATAAAACGCACTGCCAGTGCCACACGCGATCTGTCCCCCATCCGGCGAATAAGCCACATCGTCGATGCATTGATCGCGTCTGGGACCTTCCAACTGCTTCGCGAGTTCGGCAATTCCGATGTCCCAGACTATCACCAAGCTGTCTTGTCCCCCAGATACCAGCTGGCGATGATCAGGCGAGGGGCCGAAAGCCAAGCAACTGACAGCGTCAGTGTGGCCTTTCAACGTTTTACTGTGCTTGCCTGTGCTCGTCTCCCGGATTACAATGGTTCCGTCCGTCAATCCAGTCGCAATGTATGCACGGTCATTGGAAAATGCAAGGCTTTTGATTGCAGCATCACGTCCTGTCGTTGGTCCCGTATCTGCAACATCCCAAACACGAATCGTTTTGTCATCGGAAGCGGACGCCAGCATTCTTCCATCGGGCGAGAAGGAGAGCGATTGTACGCCGGCTGTGTGGCCCTCCAGAACACTGAGCAGCTCGTAGGACTCCACGTCCCACAGTCGTATAGAAGAGTCCCCACCTCCCGATGCTATGAGTTCCCTTGAGACAGCAACTGAAAAGACACCACGAGTATGACCTTCTAATACTGTGATGCAGGTCCCAGTCGCCGTGTCCCACACTCGTAGAGTGCCATCATCAGCTCCAGAGATGACACGGCTTCCATCATGCGTGAAAACGGCGTCCCAGATGTGGTCTTCATGACCAGAGAGTACGTGAATCAAACGACCATTGCGAACATCCCATATGTGAGCTTCTTTGCTCCAGGATGTGGTGACGACTCTGAAACGATCGAGAGAGAATGCTATCGAATTGATTCTGTTCACGTTAGGCGGCAGGGAGAATGACATAGAAGTGGCACGAGAGCCCGCCTCGATTCCAGATGGTTCGTCATCGACGGCGTTCCAGAGACAGAGAACATCGTTCGAGGACCCGGATCCCGAGAGTATATGCTGTCCATTGGGCGAGTAAGCCACAGAATATATGCTGCGGCTTGGGTTGTCGGCATCAGGTCGCATGAGGTGGAGTGGAGCGCCCGAGGCAAAGTCCCAGATACGAAGTGTACCATCCCCAGAGCCGGACGCGATCTGCGGAATGCTGAGATCAGGGGAGAACGAGACACTGTAGACAAAGTTTTCATGGCCCCTCATGATGTTAAGAGCTGCGCCAGTGCCCGCATCCCACGTCCGAACAGTACCGTCGATTGATCCTGATACTAGATAGCGGCCGTCTGGAGAAAACCTCACAGACCATACTGACTCTGTGTGGCCTTCGATTACACGGAGACACGGACTCCACCCGCTGTCCCTTTCAGTGATGAGACGGACGGCTGAGACTTGTGCGTAGCGGGATCCATACACACTGTGAAGCGTGCAGCTTGGCATTAACGGCAAAGCGGATACGTAGATATGTTTCGGATCCTCCTGTATCGGCACATAGTATTCGAGGATAAAGCGATAGCCGTCGTAGAGTAGCGCCAGTGTCTGCGCGTTGACGTCATGTGGTTCGACACGAGCCTAGGATCATAGTTTATTAGAGATGAACATACATACATATACCCAGCATGACAACTTGGACTTACTTGATACCAGGCGTGTAGCTGCAGCAGCGCGGGTGCAACGATTTCGATACGGTGCATATAGCTCAAAGCCTCAAACCATTTCAGGAGGTACTCCGCCATGAAAGTATCCAGAACCTTCAGAAGCTCCTGAGAAGGCTTAGCCGTGCCCGCCAGGTGAGTCGGCCAGTGAACACAGCTGTATTCGAGGTGAGGGGACAGTGGTGTATCGTGGACATTCGGAAGTGCGTGGGGTTCCATGAGTAGCTGGAGACAGCATAGGGCGAGACGATCATGGTATGAGCTGGAATCGACCAGAAATACACTGCTGGTGCAACGTTCGCGATCGATGAGGAATTGAGGGAAACTGGCGTGTAGGGGTCGCATCGAGACGGTGGCATCGCTGGCAGACGCTATGATCAGAGATCCAAGACGTGCCAATATCCTCTGCATGTCGCTGACTGCAACCCCGAGTAGAGCCTCGAACGTTACCGGAGAAATGTGATCTTGAGCTAGGGCAATCGTTCCGAGAACGTCTCGGAGCCAGCGCTCATAATTTGGGTCTTCATCGGCTAGTATATTCTCGGGGAATGCATTTGTAAGCACGGTAAGATACAAGCTGTCGAGCTGGTTCCTGAAGGCCGGTGTCCCACTAGCATTAGCAAGAAGGATATCCAGACGTCTCACTGCAAAGTCGGGGCCATCTGCGAGTGTGACCAGAAATGTATGCGCTACGAAGGCGTATATGAATAGACTCTCAGCACGAGCGGTGAGGTCCTCTATAGCCTTAGGACGTTTCGCCATCAACTCCTCCTTGTATCGGAAGGTCTTGAATCGATTTTTAAGATATAGGGTGATATCAGAATCCACAATATGACGAGGGATATCATGGAGCTTGAACGGCTTGGCCACATCCCGAAACTCGTAAGAATTTAGTGCATTTTCGATGTGCAGTTCAGGTCGTGTTGTGACAAGGACACGAAGGGGTACTGATAGGCCTCGGATCTTTTCCAATAGAAGGTACAGAAAACGTGCGACTTCGGCTTGGGATGACGCTGTGCATTCATCAATAGCGTCGATGATAATGACTATCGGAGAGTGATTAGAGGGGATGTGTTCGAGGGGGCGGACAATCAGCTCGTCCAGTTGCCATTCGAGACCTTGGTGATGGGTGTGCTTCCGCGCACCTTCGACAATGTGAGGGAAAAGGTCTGGCTGGTTTTCTGAGAGCTGATATGCGAGGGTTGGGATGACAAAGTCTGTCGTGCTGAGCTTCTGGTCGCCGCGAACAAAAAAGAACGTCGCGCCGAGCAGTTTGTCTCTTTCCGACCTTCTCGCAAATTCGTAGGCGATTGTGGACTTCCCAGTCCCCGCGACGCCACTGAGCACGTAGAAAGGATATTGCGGCATAGTAGTAGTGTCTTTCGACCATGCCTCGAGGCCATCCAGAACACCAGTTCGCGTATCCTGGAGGAAGTGCGATTTCATATCGTTATGTTTCGCGCGAAAGCTACCCTCGACAGTAAGGTTCTTTCTGAATTCTGAGGTGTTGCGACAAAAATGACCATGGTAAGCGCAACTTGAAGCCTGAGATCGAGTTGGTCCACTCACCGCTCATGATTCCTTGGACTTCCACTCGCTTGATGTGTTACGGTCAGTTCGGGGGCTCTTGCATGAATACAGCGAGCTGTACTGACCAACATCTGTTCTCTTATTGCCCTGACATTGTTACAGATGTCATCCATAATCCTTTCCACCGCGATCTGACCTTCCATCTGTGCTCAACAATCGTTAGGGCGAGTTCGATGACACCATAAGTTCACTGACGCGAAAGACATCTGTCGCGGACTCAATACGATCTCGAAGCTTCCTCAATGCCTCTGCATCCTGAGTAGCCCGAAGGCATCGTAGGAAAAAACCGTGTCCACTGAGCTTGTCTACGTCTTCACCAATACCATGCAGGACTCTGAACATTATACATGTTTGAATTCTGAGTGTATTATCGAGTTGTTCACACGTACTTGATCAGCGCGTCGATTCGCCCTTTCAGTCGGGGTGACAGCCGAAGACCTTCTTCAAGCTTCTCGCGGTCTTCTGGATGTGAACGATCGACAGCATCCTTCGCTTTCTCGCAGACCTGCACGAGCGTGGTTGACAAATTCTGTATTTGATTGACAAGTTGTTTTCTAGCTTCTACATTTCCTCTTGTTTGCTGCGTGGAGATTTCGTAAACAGAAGCGCGATGACGACAATGTGCACTACGAACCTGGATTCTCTCAACAATGGACGACAGTGCGGCAAAACCGGTGTCGAGACCTTGAATTGGGGATAATGCGGCCAAATCTTTTCCGGTGTCGATAGCTGCTCGCAAACCCTCCAAGCCGATGTCGATGTTGTCATCACTGAACAATTTGGCCGCGACACAAGACATTGAGTGGGACACTATAAGCTAGGTCGTGAGGTTTATCTCGATGAAGAATGACGAGCGATGTGGACAACACCTATGAGACGAACACGTTGCAGCTGAACCTTCGTCTTGACCCGCACGCTTGACGCTCATATATGAAGAAGACCGATCGCCCACGTTCCTGATGACGCCAACCCATGTCCGGTCCATAGTGTGCGACGGGCATTGATGTACTGTGAGGAGGTGGGAGTCGATACGTACGTCCCAATGTCGCTGACGCCAAGGCTCACAGCAACGAAGGCCACGTAAACAGTCCACCGCCGTACCGGGCACGTTATGGGAGTTCCCACCAACGACGATGTTCGATGTAAACTCGTCAGAACACTTTTCCCAGCTAGAAGGGTTGCAGAACTAGCATCGCGCCGTTGAAAACAAAGCTGGCCACTGAATGGTGTCTGTCATCTTCAGATAGGTTTAAGAATATATCTATATCGCAATCAATGTACGTACGTTGTGTATACATGTTGCATGGATGGTCCTGGCGATAGACTATCGCGTCGACGTCGGGCCGATTGACTGACCTGGCAAGAGAACGACGCCTTCACGAAGGACAATTTGCCGCTGATTTCACTACCAGGATGCTCGCTACAATAAATATCCTTCTTTATATTCATACATCGCTATGTACATGGATATCGCATCATCCAGGTTGACTGCAGCACGCTCATGAGTAGCTGCATTCTGCGAGAATGTAGGAATGTGCGTACCTGGTAACTGATGATCTTTTTTACTCTAATAGTCCGCAGAGTGTACGTTTACGTCTCACATATTGGAGTGAACTACCAAAGGTGATATAACCCCGTGGCTACGACCGTTGTTTCTGATGACCGCTCTTCTGGTCTCTGAAATAGTGTCGTCCGATTCTGTATCCGCACGGATAACTCTTAAACAACTCACAGTATGAGTATCGTCCTCTCCAGCTTAATCCCGTCACCTCGCTCTGAAGTCGCTCCACCCGTCTTGAATCGCGTGCTGGAGCCTGGCACAAAGTCATTGAGAGATAAACCATCGGGAGGGGTAGCTGCGCGAAAGGCGCGATCAAAGCGGGGTATATTTCATTGCGCAGTATAGCTTTGAGCGACACAATGAACGAGAAAGTCGCCGTGAACGAATGAACAGAGAGCACGTTGAAGAAGATATCAAAATTCAAGCTTCAAGCTTCAAGCTTCAAGAGTGAAGCTTTGAGAGAACACGCGACGGTGGGATCGGCAAACATCGATCAGCTCTGATGGGGCGCGATTCTCTAGCGGGCCGGCGCTCTCCGCCCGCCCCGCGCTCACCGACGCGTCGGTCGAACAGTGAACTCTTTCCTCTGGACAATCCAAGTACTGCTAGTAATCACCGACGCCCTGCCACCGCCTCACTGGTGCGTATCCGTTGCCCACGTTGGACTCTCGCGACCATTTCTGCATCACGTGCTGGTCATTCCTCACGCTGCGCTCACCTCATCGCGATCAATGGCGTGCACTACGGCGACATATTTACCACACGAAAGCCTCACCGTGCGGTCGCTCGAGTATGTTAGCTCTGTGTCGTCTCTATCACCCTCCGTGGCCAAGGTTGACCAGGTGAGCTGTCTATGTCAATCTTCCTTCGTTCTTCTTGACAACTTTACCTCTTCCTCGCGATCAATTGGCCTCGAGTCATAAAATGCGCTTGAGACAGACAAGCACATTTTCTCCCATGCAAAGCGCACCTCAGTAGTCGAGAACTGTTTCTCGTTCTCAGTCTCACTGCGCATATCGACTACAGCAACGTGTAGTATTGCACTCCTTGATCGGGTGCGAGTCTGACATCCTGTGCGCTCTTGCCATTGCGTTCGCTCGCTATTATGACCTTTATCTACCGTCTGCCACTGCAATCCATCTACTTTTTATACAGGGTACCAACACCACGGTGAACTCACGCACGGAACCTGGCACTTGGCTGTATGACTTCTTGTACGCGTACATCGGCCCACCCGTTCTCGATCCTCGCAATTTTTGCCTCGCCTCGCCCCCGCCGTCAGGACCTTCCGAACCCACTCACCTGTCATATTTTCGCCAGATTCAACCACCCTCGCATCCAATTTACTCCTCTCCTCTCCGCGTATAAGGACGCTGTATACCATTCAGGTTCGACATAGCAAACACACGTTCAAGGCGAATCCGGCGGAAAACCTGCCTTGTTTTCCGTACCCTACGGCCCACCCCTGCAAGCCTATGAACTTACTCGCACTGAACATCAAGCATCTTCAGGCATCAGATTTTACAATCGTCTGTTCCCTCCTGCTTGTACTTGTACGGCCCCTCAATATCCACCACTCAAAACTCCCATACGCTGACCCACTCTCGACTGCTGCTGGTGCCCTTGACCTTTCCTTCCCAGTATAATCGCAGTCCTCAAGCACACAGTAGTTGACATATTGTAACTCAAGTCTAACTTGGTGAGCAACACTCAACTCTCGAGAGCTTCGGGTGCCAATGACGTTCTTCCAGCGGTTCGAGGTACGACTTATCGTATAAAAAATGACGTTGTTTTGAAACATAAGGAGTTGTGGACGTGGTCGCTCAGTGGTTTTGTGAATTTACGGAATTAATTAGTTTTGACGTGCGGTTGACTACAAATAGTACGCGCGGACATGAATTTCTGAAAGCGTTGTACACCACGTTGGTCCAGTGGTTTTTTGGCTCTCAGGATACCCTAACAGGAATGGGTACGACTATCTTCTCTTTTCGTTCGGTCAAGCAACTGAGGCTAGTATATTGTTTATCAGACAGAAATTAGCGCGATCCGGAGCGCGCCACAGGGTGTCATGTTCACATTGTTAACCTAGTACACTCAGGAACGGCATGACTGCCTGGCGTATTCACTACTTGTTGACGTTTACAAGCATGGCGCCTCCATTGGATCTTCATACCCTACCTCGTCGTTCAGGCGAGCCCGATCCCCGTATCGCTGGCCAGGGCCCATGAGACTCGCTCTTCCCCACGGAATGATCATCCTCCTTTGACGGTGTTTTCTGGTATTTGACACCGCCGCCGCTTGCGCTCGCTCTTCATTTCACTGTCCGCCCATGTCTGTACCACAACATATATGTCATCTACACGCTGCCTGTACGACTTATCGTTGTGGAGCGTGAGATAGCACACCGGCCACGACGCTCTCACATCTTTGTATACACGCCGTCCTGTTTCCGTCCCCGCGCAGTGGTTCACCGGTGCTCAAGTTTCATGTCATCATGGCCGCACGCCTTATCCTCCGTTGCCGAGACAACCTGGCCCGCTCGTGCTGATACCGCACTCACCGCCGTCCTCGCCGCCGGCGCAGAGTGCCCGCAAAGGCGGGCTTGAGAAGTGCGGGTCAGCCAGCTTTGAGGCCGGTGCACAGTGGAGTGGGATCCTAACGAGACGGTGAGTAGCAGTCTGCATCTAGTAAATCATGTTCACGGACGGCATGAGATCAATGGCTACAGCAAACCTGCCAAGGCGAGCTTTCGATCTCCCAATCGGCGTACTCAACCTCCTACCCCAATTGCGTCGAAACATGGGTTAGATACAACGTACATACACTTCAAACATCACCAAAATGATAAGTGGCAGACAACCGAGCTACCCTACAAGTTCGGACAAATTGAGTATTGTAACTTCACCGGAACCGGCGCCGACAGCACAGCAGTTGCCAACGCTTTTGAAGCAGTGTGTCATCCTGCCTGCCCTCTTGGAACCCGTCAACCAACACAGCTTTTTCCTTGACTGTTTCAGAACTATCCACCCCTCCTCCATTTCGAACGGCTCTTTGGATGCTAGCTTCCAGCTATGTTCTGGTTCATCCAGGACCTTGCCCGTAGCGATGTCCCAGGTGAGCGTTTCGTCACGATTAAAGGATTCAGCGTGGATCTTTGTGTTGTCCAGTGAGAATTCAAGCTGGAGTCTACTTACGCTGCTCCACGCAGGAAGTGATAGAGTCTTCTGAAGGCTCCCGTCGGAGGATCGCCATATACAAACTTCCTCTGGTTGTGCATGACCACACGCAATCCACTCTCCGTCCGGAGAATAGACGATACCACCGAAGTTGACCCTACCGTCCGGAGCTTGGTGTGACAGAGTCTGCAGGAGCTGTCCAGTTTCGGTGTCCCAGACCACTACCTTATCAGCTTCTCCAGATGCCAGCCGGCGATGATCAGGGGAGAAAGCCAGATACCAAGCTCTACCCTTCAAAGTACGAAGGCGCTTGCCGGTGCTCGCATCCCATATTACAATATTATCATAGTTGCTTGTGGAATTTGCGATCCGGGCGCCGTCGCTGGAGACGGCGAGGCAGAGGACTTCAGGGTTTTCTACCACCGTTGGTCCCGTTCTCTTGTCCGCAACATCCCAAACACGAACCGTGCTGTCATCGGAAGCGGACGCCAGCTTTCTTCCGTCGGGTGAGAAGGAGAGCGATGTTACGATGCCCGTGTGACCGTGTAGGATACTGAGCAGCCGATAGGAGTCTGAATCCCACAGCCAAATGGTATAATCGTTATGTCCAGATGCTATGAGTTCCTTTGAGACAGCAATCGATAGGGGTATGCCAATAACCCATCCTTGCAACGACACACGACGGACTCCCGTCTCCACGTCCCACACATCGACACTGCGCCAATTCCCGAAGACGACAGCGCTCCCATCATGGGTAAAAGCGGCATCCCATATATCCGAGTCACTGGGGAATGACCTGAGCAACTGGCCGTTACGGGCGTCCCAGATACGAGCTTCATAGCGTCTGGACTCGACGTTGCTGTATACAGCGACAACTTTGGAGCCATCTACAGAGAAAGCTATTGAATGGATCGCTTCCAAGTCAGGTGGCAGGGAATATGTAACTGAATTGAGGCGAGAGCCTGCCTCAATTCCATGCGATTTGTCGTCGACAGCGTTCCAACAACTGAGGGCATTGCGCGAATGCTCGGGTCCCGAGAGTATATATCTCCCATCGGGCGAGTAAGCCACGGTTTTGACGTTGCAATCTGAGTTGTCGGCGTTGGGCCGCATGAGGTAGAGTGGAGCGCCCGAGGAGAAGTCCCAGGTACAAAGTGTACCATCGTCGGAGCCCGACACGACTTGTAAATTGTTAGAATCAGGGGAAAACGAAACACTGTTGACCCAGCGGCTGTGTCCTTGCATGGTGCTGAGAGCTGCACCAGTGTCCGCATTCCACGTCCGCAAGGTGCAATCATTCGATCCTGAAACTATATGGCGGCCGTCCGGAGAAAACCTAACACATTTAACACCGCCTGTATGGCCTTCGATTACGCGGAGGCACGCACTCCATCCACTGTCCCTCTCAGTGACGAGACGAGCGGCTGGTACTCGTGCGGCATGGCTGAATTCATACGCGCTGCGAAGCATGCAACTGGGCATTAATGGCAAAGCGGAGACGTAAATATGTTGGGGATCCTCTTGTATAGGGACGAAATACTCGAGAATGAAACGATAGCCGTCATAGAGTAGCGCCAGTGTTTGTGTGCTGGCGTCGTCTGCGTCAATATGAGCCTAGGAACATGAATCGTTAGGTATAGATGCGAGAATGACAACTTCTACTAACCTGATACCAGGCGTGTAGCCGCAGTAACGCGGGAGCAGCAATTTCAACACGATGCATATAGCTCAATGCCTCAAACCACCGGAGGAGGTACACCGCCACAAATTTGCCTAAAGCCTTGAGAAGTTCCTGAGAAGGTTTATCTGTGTCAGCCAGATGGGCCGGCCAGTGCACACAACTGTATTGGAGATCAGGGGATAGTTGTGTATCACAGATAGCCGGAAGAGCGTGGGGTTCCATAAGGGCTTTGAGACAACATAGAGCGAGTTGATGATGGTATGAGCTGCAATCGACGAGAAATGTCACATTCGTGCAGCGACCCTTATCTACGAGAAACTGGGGGAAACTGGCATGTAGCGGTCGCATTGGAACACTGGCGTCTTCGGTAGACGCTATTACCAGGGATCCGAGGCGCGACAATATTCTCTGAATGTTGGTTGCTGTGACACCAAGGAGAGATTCCAGCGTTTTCGGCGACACATGATCTTGAGCTAGAGCTATGGCTCCGAGGACGACCCGCAGCCACCCTCGATAACCAGGATTTTCTGTCAGGATACGCTCCGAAAATGCAGCGGTGAGTACGGTCAGATACAGGTTGTCGAGTTGATTCATGACGGTCGGTGATCCACTGGTGTCGGAGAGAAGTACATCGAGATGCTCTACCGCGTACCCAGGACCGTCCGCGCCTGCGATAAGGAACTCGAGTGCAATATATGCGTATATGAACAAGCTTTCAGCACGAGTAGTTAGCTCGGCGATAGCATGGCGACGCTCTGACAGCAGCTCGTTCTTGTATCGGAATTGCCTGAGCCGCTCTTCAAGATATAAGGCGATATCGGAATCTACCGTAGGACGAGGTATGTTTTCGAGCTTGAATGGCGTGGCCACCTCTTGGAACTTCTCGTAGGATATCAATGCATTCTCGATGTGCAATTCCGGGCGAGTTGTGACGAGGATACGAAGGGGGAATGACAAGCCGCGAATCCTGTCTAGTAAAAGGTAAAGCAAACGCGCGACCTCATCTTGAGCCGACGATGTGCATTCATCAACAGCATCGACAATGAAGACCAGCGGAGGGTGGTGGGATGGAATAGCCTTGAGTGGGTCGATGATGAGGTCGGCTAGTTGGTACTCAACTTGCTGGCGCTGACCCTGCTTAAGGTGTTTCCGTGCGCCTTCGACGATATGTGGGAGAACATCTGGGTGGTTCTGCGAAAGCTGATATGCAAGGGTAGGAATGACGAAGCGTGTCGTGCTAAGCTTATCGTCGCCACGGACGAAGAAGAAGGTCCCGCCCAGCAGTCTGTCCTTCTCCAGCCGACGGGCAAATTCATACGCGATGGTGGACTTCCCTGCTCCTGCGACACCGCTAAGCACATAGATATATTGTTGCATCGTGACATCGCTACGCGCCCACATTTCGAGGCGGTCCAGGATTGTAGTCCGCGTGCCTTGGAGAAAGTGCGATTTCATTTTGTTATGCTCCGAGCGGTAGCTTGCCTCGACTGCAGGCAATTGTTGAAGGATTTCCTCGTTGGCTTAAGAAATCTATAAGCGCAAGCTTCGGATGCCACCTGACGTGGTCTACTGACCTTTTGCGGCCCGCTCGAGTGCTGCTTTGCGTTCTACAGAAAGCTGTCTGTTAGTGTACGCCTGGGATGAATGGGATCGTCTTAATACATACCCCTGGTGCTCCTTTCGTCTTCCGCTCGCTTGACAGTATAATCAGCTCGGAGTCTGCTCAAGAATAGTGATCTGTGCTAACCGATATCTGTTCCTTCAGCTCCTTGAGACTGTCTGATACGTTGTTTATGATCCTCTCCACAGCAGCTTGACTTCCCAGCTGAGATTTGGCAGACATCAGAACGGGTTTCACAACATAAGAAACTCACTAACCTGAAACACTTCTGTCGCAGATTTAATATGATCTCGAATCTTCACCAGCACATCCGCATCCCGAGTACTGCATAGACATCGCAGAAAGAAACTCGATTCCCCGAGCTTTTCGGCGTCCTTCTCAGCACCCTGCAGGTCTCTAGGGATGATACTTTCCTCAGCCAGTGTCAGGGTTTCGCAGTAACGTGGGCGTACTTGACCAATGTGGCAACTCTTGTTCTCAGCTCTGACGACGAGCACAATTCCACCTTCAGCTTCTCATTCAACTTCTCACGATCTGCTGGAGATAGCTGCTCGCCAGCGTCTTCAGCCTTCTTCAGGACGTCCTTGAGTGTGGACACAAGAGTTCGCACTTGATCGACAAGCTGTTTTCTTGTCTCCACGTTCCCTCTTGCTTGCTGCGTCGGAATCTCAGAGACGAAACGAACGATATAAGATGCACACCGCCTACCTGAACCTTCTCAACAATCGACGATAGTACAGAAAACCCGGTGTCAAGACCTTGGATTGGGGCTAACGCAGCCAAATCTCCGCCGACGTCGGCGATTGCCTTCAAAGCGTCCAAGCCGATGTCGATGCTGTCTTCGCTGAGCCACTTGGAAGAAAAGCAGGACATTATGAAGAGTAAAAGCTGTATTGTGAGCCGAGCGTGAATGGTGACTGTTGTGGACAAGACCCATGAGATGCACACGTTGCATCCTGAGGTTTCGTCGTGACACGCGAGCACGACGCTCGTTCTCCCGAGATAGAAGTTCATATATTCCACGTTCCTGAGGACGCCAACTCATGAAGGCGGCTCGAACGGTGACTCGTGAAGATTTACACTCTGCATTGTGGAGCGTTTGGAACGAGTTAGTGAAAAGGTCGGTGAAAGACGTTCAAACTAATACGTACATCCCAGTTTTTTCCAGTGAAACTGCAAGGCGCACAGCGACGGAGGTCACTCCAAAGGTCACTTCTCTATTCATCTCCTGGACCATAGCTGCCGATTCACTGGTTGTTTGCTCTAAGACTTCACAATGAAAGTCCGCACTGAGAAAGTTTGGCAATGATGGAAGAGCTTCCGTGGCAGCCACCAGCTGTAATCGTATGTACGGCGCGTGCAACTTGAAACCAGTTGTGAGGCATACGGTTTTATCGCAAGTCTAGGACATGGTACGTCGTGACTTCAACTTGAAAATGGGCTTTTGCAGAGACCGACGCGTCGGTAACGCGTCGGCAGCGTCCGACTGATTGACGATCAACACAGATCCAGCTGAGATCGAGATCCCACAACGAATCTTTAATCTTTCGCCACCTCCCAAAGAGTCTGAGGAACGTCGTAGTTATCGTTCATGCAATAATTACTATAGAACACAATGCCCATACTTTCAAAAAAGCATAGCGAGACAGCAGAGCGCTTCAAGCACCATCGTAACTAACACGCACGTGTAGTCTGCGTATGTGCCAGGGGAAGTCCATCATCATGATATGCTCTCTTTACTCTCGTCGTGCTATTTCACAAGTTATCCATTGACTACGGCTTAGCAGTCGATATAGGATCTGAAAGTCAAACCGCACCACCCATCCTGCTCCGCCGCCCAATGGACTGAAGAAGTCAACGTCGTGCATGTATAAAGAGCATGATGGGAAGTACAATGATTATGCAGACCTTCGA
Organism: Phlebia tremellosa; assembly: GCA_011032875.1. NCBI lineage: Eukaryota > Fungi > Basidiomycota > Agaricomycetes > Polyporales > Meruliaceae > Phlebia > Phlebia tremellosa. The sequence goes on from JAAIFI010000289.1 coordinate 17,856, forward strand.
ACTTCATCCAAATTTGCCAGTGGCGGACCATCTCGCGAGGTTCGTATATTTGTTTGATGATGATAAAGGCTATTTGGAATAGGATCCCCCACTTGTACGATGCTGGCTTCCGCCATGGTCACTTAAGAAGCAGTAATCAACGGAAGGATCTGTACGGCTCACAGAGATACAGGAGTACGACATGCGGCCCTCCCGCCAGGTGAAGATCCGGATTGTTCACCTGGTACAAGAGAGGCCGCGTGCGAGCTCAGCGCTCAGATATGAGGGAGAATTTCTATAGTGCCTGGACGGTGAGCATCTTCGTCTTTGAAAATGCACAGGTACCCGCTCCCACCGTATCTCGACGCCGGTCATGCATTCACCGCGAATTTCGCCTCGCTCGTCCTATCCGTATTTGCAGTCGAAGTCTGCGAACTAAGGACCTCTGAAAGGGACGATCATCATGGGGTCGACGAACGCGTGACGTTGCACTTACCGCGGTGTTATGCAGCACACGAAGACACGGCGGTCCCCGCTATGCCCTCGCGATACACGGCGTCAGCTCACTACCGTCCAGGAGACATGATTATCGGACGGGACTTGTTAAGAAAGAGGACATAGATCACTGTAGGTCGTGCCAGACGCCCCAAGAGTGAAGGCCACCGGGTGGGGGGTTGAGCTCTGAAGCTCAGTGACCTGGGGGTATTTCGTAAACTTGTTCGCAAAGGCGGCCTTGGGCTGGATTGTCATCGGCCTGAGGTGAGTAACACACTCGCTGAGTTTTCCGACCTCTCGGATTTGCACAGAACATTGGACTATGGTCCGTCCGATATACTACGTCAAGAATTACGTGTTATCGTGAGAGAGCCTTCCATTGGACACCCCAGGCAGATAGCTACCTTGTGCTCGATGTCGGCAGGTATAGTGTACGTCGCCACCAGTATACGTACAGACCAGTAAATCGCTGCTTCAAAGTGAGAAAAAGGCGCATCTCGCGCAGTGTGGGGTTAGATTAACCTTAAACGACTGTTCTCGGAGCTGTGGAGGTATATCGAAAGGTAGTATAAACCGACAGAATTCCGCACATGGTGACCTGTATATTACGTACAAGCAAATCAGGAACTTAGTCTACTACCACCAGATGATTAGCCTACAAGGTAATTTCGTGTACACAATGTGTTTGCATCTTCCATGTGGAAAGCGGTGCACCACTGGGATGTAGATCGTTATTAGAGTTTGCCCTACTAAATTGAGATTGAGGCCGCCATCAAAAACATCCCATGGCGTCGCCGGCGAGCCTCTGCACCTTACATCCATGTTCTATCCATGTTCCATCGGTCAGTTCTCCGCGAACTCTCTAAACATGCGACTCGGAGAGTGGAACGTTCTATGGGAGAACTGTCTTGGACATTGCCCACCCGCAGCCGACACGAGATGGAGCGAGGTGCGTCGCAATACGAAACCTAGTCCACGCTCTGAGCGCATGAGGATAAAGCGAAGCTCAAGGTAGGAGCCCAGAGCAGCCACCGACAAAACGCACAGCAGTGAAGCTCCTTGGCGGGCCGTCGCTGATACAGCAATCATGCCCGCGAGGAAGAAAGTAAGAGAGTCTCGTCCGAATAGTAAGGCTTTCACGTTCAAGAGTATTGACTGTACCGATGATGATGACAACACAGCTTCCATCCTAACCGCTAAGAGTATGTCCCAGTCCAAGCCGGAGCGCTGCGGCACCCACTCCAAGTTCTAGGGATTCGACAGTACTCCACGCGCAGGCCTTCTGAATCTTGTGGGTTTTTTAGCCAGCGTGTAGAGCATAAAATCATGAAAACTCACACGCTGTTGCTAAAGCTCACGAATCTTGCCGATTCCACCGAACATATCCAGCTGCACTCGCGAAATAGCGTTGAGCAAGCATGTCGTGGTCAACGCGCAGACTTTTGAGTGCGGCGCGTCGGCGTCGGGCCACAATTCCCCAGATATTTCACCGATCGCCCGGCCGGACCGAAGGGGTTCAGCCCTTGACGTCAAATTGCCGCCTCTTGTTTTCTCGCGAGTAGTCTGCGACCACCGTCGACCAATCTACGGCGGCCTCTCTCCACAGGTAGACCCAGTTGGAAACCGTACGCTTCCCTTCCATCTTGTGGAAACTATCATGTTGGAGCTCTCACAGCCGGTAATGAACTTCGGATGCCAGCTTGCACCTCTCTTAACACCCTCATCCGAGGAGGACAAAGCACTCAGCACTCTACCCCGCGGTCAGCTTCACACACCTGTCTCTAAAGCGACCGCAATCGAAATTTGCGTCCATCTTCCGAGAGATTCTTTCTGCTGAGACGAGCGGACGGAACTCAACGTGATTCGATAGACAGTAGTCTTGACTCTTGAAGCGATATTAGGTCACGCATCGCCTTTTGTCTTCCTACAGGTACCTTTGCGAACCGACCCCAACAATTTTATCTCAGCGTCCCGTCTGAGACTCGTCTTCTCATTCAACCTCAGTCTGAGATCCGTCTCCTGATATCTCGCGGCGGTCGTTGATTGGTGAATACGCGACATCAACATCGTCCGGCGTTCGTAAAGGTTACATACTCTGCTCTAGGCCGGTCTCTTCCCCCCCTGGTCCTATCGGTAGTGCATTTTCGTCCGGGGTGTATAACACTCTACGTGCCCAGTGAGTACCGTTCTATCTTTCTGTCTCTACCCCGCGTCGCCGCCTGGTGCTTTGATGAGTACACCCGCTGACAATGAATCCCAGGCTCCCTCCGTAGTGAGCAGTATTCTCCGTCAGCCCCAGCCTATGGACAACTATCCCCCTACTCACCCTCTCATCGAGGCGGACCGTCCGCCGGGTGGAACGCGTCGGTCGGGTATGAAAACGCCCCGCAAAGTACAATGGCTTGATCACGATGAAGACAATTCTCCCGATGCGTCCAGAGCATTGGACGAACATGGAGTGGACGTACGTACTTTTTTTTTCTGCTAATGAGTGACCTGACCTGAATGCCACCCTCCGCTAGCTTGAGCCCTTCGAGACTTTGACGGACGCATTAGAGAGGCACCGGTCTCTGCCTTCATATGACTCGCGTACGCACAGGCTACGCACAATTTCTACGACAGACTCTACACTAGTACCTCCCCCACCCGAACATACGGCGACGCACACAATCCCTGGCGAGACCTATATCGACAAAGACGAGACAGCAGGTCTCCCTGGGACCGATATTGAAGCCTTTTCTCAGGAACGTGCGGCGCAGGTGGTCCAAGCGCACAAACACGGGCTATTCGGCCATCGTTTTGGACTTGGCTTTCACGGACGGAAACGGAAGCCGAGCGTTGGTCGTGGGCGGACGCGTCGTGAGGACGGATCCGACGCAGATACCGATGTTGAGCAAGTCGCCGAGTCCTCTGCTGCGGCCACTGGAGCACCCGGGACGGGCGTACTTTCTACTCTACTATCCTTATACGAACACGACCCCACCTCAACAGCTTCTGGGTTCTCTACCACCCGATCATCTTTCGATTATACCGACTCGTGTGCCACTTCCCTGTACGAGACAACGACAAAAGACAGTTATGTCCCCGCTGCTAGTACAACTGTCGATACTTCACGGAGGGTGGACGAATCGCAGGGCGTACCGCCCTCTCCGTCGTCTTTGAAATCACCGAGGCACCCTTGGACAACATCCTTACCATTTCACCTCAGAGATAAACGTCCGGTCGCAGCTCGAAGCTCTGCGGGTGTTGTCGGCGCCTTGATTGCTAGCACCGGAAATTTGTCAGGGGCTGCTGCCCCCACCAACAGCTCGCTCGCGCCCGAAGTCAAGAGACCGGGATATCATCTATCTAGGTTTGTGATATCCTTCATTCGCTGTTTTATCCCTATTAACGTCTGGCCGTAGGTACTCGTGGGATGCTCATCTTTCGCGTCCGGAATCGACCGCCCAGAGAGATCACGATCTTCGTAGACATCAGAGCATGCACTTCCCAAATCCCTCGTCGCCATTACCTATTAGCAGGACTTTGACTCCCAGCCCGCCTGCTGAAAGCCCTATGCTCGGTTCGGTTATCGGCACTCCACACTCAAGCGCGTCCTCGTCCTCGGATGGGAAGCGGCAGAGTTGGACCGGCATGCTGAAGGATCTTCCGAAAAGAGGTTGGAGCAGGATTGGAACGCCCACTGCTAGTACTCCCGCCACACCCACCGCAGACCGGGACGCGTGGTTGATAGAGAAGGAGACTTTGTCCGAGAAGGACGAGAGGAAGCACAAAGAAAGAAAGCGGCGGAGAAAGAAAGCAGAGATATACGTACGTCCTTCTTTTCACCTTATCGCGCGAATCCCTGCTAAAGATGCCGTAGATCACCCGGCACGTTGCGGAGATCATCCAACGGCAGGAGTTCATATGCAAGCTCGCTCGATCCATGATGATGTTCGGCGGTCCGTCCCACCGGCTGCAGGCGCAGATACAGGCAACGGCACGCGTACTGGACGTCAGCTTATCATGCATGTACCTGCCTGACATGATGCTCATCTCCTTCGACGACGTCGCAACCGGAACGAGCAACCTGAAGCTAGTCCGCCAGGGCGGCGCGTTTGACATATCGAAGCTGCAGGCCGCGTACAAGCTCTACTGGAAGGTACGCCGAGTTCCGCTTCCGTTCACATCACCTCTCCCTGGCACTTGTTCTGCAAATTCACCAGCGACTGTCTAGAGTAGGATAGGTGCTAAGAGTGATTTCACTGTCAGGTGATTCATGACGACATCTCGGTCAAGGACGCGTCGGTGGCCCTCGACGACCTCATGCAGAAGCCGCCATTATACAACAAGTGGCAACTTATCTTCTTCGGAGGGATGTGCTCTGCATCGATCTGCAGCGTCAGCTTCAGTGGCTCCTTCATTGATTGTCTCATGTCTTTTCCTCTGGGTTGTATTCTGATTGTCATTCAACTATTCGCCGCAAAACACGAGTTGTACTCAAACGTATTTGAGTACGTGTCAAGCGTTCTCGTCATCCTTGTCACCATATTCATATCCGCTGTGATTGTAGGATCACTGTTGCCACACTCTTCAGCTTCATTGCTGCTGCACTGTCCACCACTGGCTATTTCTGCTATTCGTCAATTGCTGCGTCTTCTGTCGTCCTGATTCTTCCAGTAAGTGTTTTCATTATTGACGAAGGAATATTCTAAGTACTGTGAAAGGGTTACATCATACTATGCGGTATCGTGGAACTTTCATCTCATAATCTTGTCTCCGGAGCCGTGCGTGTATGTTTTTCAATCATATACTCCTTGTTTCTCGGTGAGCCTCCTGATCGCAAGCTTCCTCTTCGCAAGATCGTGACGTTTATTCGTCATTGCAGGTTTCGGATTGGCGATCGGCTCTACTTTCTATACTAGAATCTCCGGTCTCTCGTTACGCGGACAAGATGATATCACTTGCTCTTTGACACACCATCGGGACGGGCCATGGTACCAACGCACCCCGCCGGTGACATGGGGTATGCAATGATATTTTCTGTTGCTGCGTTGCCGCTGATAATGGTCTTTAGCTTTCTTGTCCGTGCCTATGTATTCGCTATGGCTCAGCTTACGCTTTTACGCGCCGTGGAACCAAAAAGAGATAGTAAATACCCTTCGATATCAGCCAGCTCTCTCGTACTAACCCGGATCCCTCAGCTTCTCCTCGTTGCTATCTCCTGCATTGGCTGGGCTACAAATCATTTTACTGGTTTGAAGTTCCCAGGACAAAACGATGTCTCCTCAGCGGCTGGCGCCCTAGCCGTTGGCTTTGTATCTAATCTCTACGCGCGGTTCTTCAACGGCAACGCCTTTGTCATAATGGTGAGGACCGTGTATACGATGCTTTGACTCACGCTGATCACAACATGTTTGCAGATAACGGCCATCCTATTCCAGCTGCCATCTGGTGTGGCTAATGGTGGACTGTTCTCCTTCGTCTCCGCCTCTGACTCCGGGCAAAACGCGAATACAGTGTATCTCTCTGGTTTTCAGACCGCACTGCAGCTCGTTTCCGTCTCGTTGGGGTTGACGGTCGGACTGGGCATTTCGCTCGTCCTGGTATTCCCAATCCAGTCGCGCCGCCGTGCAGCGGGTATCTTCAGCTTGTGAACTGTTACAGACACTCTCACTGAAACTTCTCTTCATTTCCATATACGCATGTTATGACATTGTTCTTGAGGACACTGGCTGGATCCTAGTTTGCCCATATCTTTGTAGTACATCTGTTAGATCTCTCCACTGATACATTGTACAATACCGTCCCAACATTCCTATATATGTTCCGTAGATGATATCCATTGTTTCTCGCAAGCAATTCTCTGCCAATGTATCCAAGCTGAGCGATCGTGGTATAATGTGCTCTTCGGTAGTAGTGTGCTTATTTAGATGTAGATGGGGAGGGCAGGGTCCAATCCACTCCATTCGGAGCCCTCATAGAAGTCTTTCTGGTCAATAAGGAAGTCCTGGAAGAGCAGAACGATTAAGAGAAGCACAGAACAGAGATGCTGAGGAATCCTACCAGTGGACATTCCACGAGCGACCCCTTAACCTGCGAGAGACGGTCCTTCACGCGAGCAAGGGGGACACCCGGAGCTACATGACCTGCCTTTGTCTTCGGCAGATAATTCTGAAGCACAGACTCAATACTCAGCTTTAAAGATAGAAATCATCACGTACGTCAAATTGCTCCCAGGTGCGAACGAGATTGGTAGGTACTGGGCGGAATATCTCTGTAAATATTTCACGGTTCCTCTTGGCAGTATCGTTCCAAAGTGCATCGGTAGCCGTTGACAACGGGTCTGCTACAGCGTCGTCCTCTACCATAGCTGTTTCGTCATCATTAGGCACGGGTGCAGGACGCATGAAGGAAGTCGCGGTCTCGTTCGGGCCTTGGCAGATTTGTGGAGGGATGAGCCCAAGATGTTCTGTGTGATGGCTCAATATTGTTCATGAGACAGGAGCGGAATACTCACCTCGGTAGAGTTTACGACGAAGAGAAGCCGCAAAGCGCCCGGCCATGTATTTCTGACCATCCATTCTGGTCTCTATCATATCCTCATCCTCTACTATCAGTGCGATCTCAGAGTCTCCGTCTCCCTATGAACCAGTTTTTCACATGGAAAGATACGACATGAAGATTAAGACTTACCTTCTGGCTGCGATCGTTGAGATTTGCAGAGCCCAACTATACGACATTAATTAAGTGATACGGGTAAAAATACGAGAATGATATGGCTTACAATTACTCGACGATCGTCTACGATCATGACCTTTGAATGGATGTATAAAACTTCTGAGACGTACGCATCTCGCTCCTCGTCCTCCGTGCCGAGCCAATTCTCATCCAAGAGACTGGTCTTGTCAATTAGCACATGTTGTACGACGTTGTCGCTAACGTCCTTATCACTGCGTAGATTGTCCGCTCCATGCTCGAATTGTACAATTATGTCTTGCGCCTCTCGAACGGTAGGCGGAAGGTCGAAAGTCTCTGTCTTCAGGTCGTTCTTGGTACCCTCTTCGCTCGTAGTGGTCACCGCCTTATCAACGGGAGCGACAATGGAGACGCTGGCTGGCGGTGGTGTGCCGTCGTCTTCTTGTCCAACCCATTCACGAGCCAGGGCGACCAACGCTTGTTGAAACTTGACGCCACTGTTCTCCTCCATCTTAGCAATGAACGATGCTGTGAAGAATTAGGGGTGTTCACAACTCTATGACATTAACTCACGGTAAGGAGCGTTGATGCGATCGTAAGTCCGGAGATGGTAAAAGCGGATGTAGTCCATGCTAAGGATCTTGAGTCTTAACATGGTTATGAGTTGGAACGAAGATACTCACGGCTCGAAACCAGCCTTGCGGATCTCTTCGTAAATACTGTGGCCACCACGGTTTATCGTGCGATATTGCGCAGCGAGGATCGTCTTCAACGCCGACGAATCTTTGATATTACCGGCGAACGCAGGGACTTCGGGGAAGACAATAACGACCTGGATAACCAGACCATAAGACCATAACTTGGGAATATGAGTAGGGATGTAAACACACTTTGAAGTTATGACCATCTTGAGCAGCTTGTATGACTCGCTCGACTAAAGCCTGAGCGATGAGATTCTTCACGGCACCTCCTGTGACCGTGGTGGATATACTACAACTCCGTGAGATAGACCTCATAGTTCGCAGAGGGTGAAACTTACAAGAACTGATTCTCTGCGTGTAACCAGTAAGAGCAGGTAGTCCAGGAGAACAACGCTCACGTACCGATGTAGATGAAATGATTGGCCTCCCTGATCAATTGAATGTCTGCGTACAAAAACGTTCAGTTGGAGCCTTTCTTGAGCCTTGATATACTTACAAGCATTTTGGACGCTGTGTTCTGTCAAGACACCGTGGCTCCAATCGCACACACTTCTGACGGCCTGCACGCGGCAACTTCCGTTAGGCGGGGGTTGGTACGCTAGAGGATCCTCTTCTTCCTCGGGGAACCAGTCGCCATATGCACGATGGAACCTCTGTTTGAAACTTCTGCCGATCTGATGCCAGTGCTCACGGTGAGGATGGCGTACGACAGCCTCGTCAGGAGAGACCTCGATATTATGCGGTAATGCAAGCCAGTCATACCGCCTGTTACCAGAAATGAACGGAAGTCACGGGAAGGCACAGAAATTGCCTACGAGTCTTGTCTGTATTTCCGCTTCTTGATTTCGTTCCAGCGCTCGACGAAGTGTTGAACTATGTCCAGCACCACTGGCCCACACAGTGTCATGTGCACCTGATGATTGATGATTAATCCGATGTGCTTTCATTGCCACTGAGTATGCATAGTCATACTCACATCATGCCATGGCATCCTGGGAGTCTCCGCGACGCTGACTCCCTGGTTCGTGTAATTGGATACATCCTACACGGAGTTAGCAATCACTTTGCCAATTTTCTAGAGTGATCCTGCTCACCTTGAAATCGAGTACACGGGCATTGTTGTAGTCCTGCCCAGGGAATAAGGTAGCCGAAAAATCTGTAGGGTGTGCATCGGCAAGTGGGTGGTTGTGCGTGTCCCACCGCCCGAAGCACAAATCAAGGCCACCGATGCACGCTCGGTGGTTGTCTACTACCACCACTTTCTCGTGATGAGACCAGAACTCGATGTCGTCTTTCACGGGTAATTCAGTCGAGGAAGTACTCAGCCGATTGCATATATGAACAGACCTTTACTGCCAATGTGGTCCGGGTGACGCATGCAAGCGATATTGGGATGCAACGCTTCAAGTGCATGTTTTGTGTGGCTCGAGCTCATTGACATCGTTTGAGTGACCTATGCGATCGATCAATTGGCATGAGCGCGACTTGACAGGCGTGTTCTGGCCTAAACGTACCTCCTTGTACACAACGACATAGATCTTAACACCCTGCTCTGCTTTACGTTTAAGGACTCTATCCAGGCGCCATTGTTCATTGAATGCCGGGGGACGACGAAGGTATAATTCAGGCGTAAGCCACCAATCCTGAAAGCTTGTCGTGAGGAGCGAAACTTTGATCGTTGTCCGAAAGACTCACCAAAATAAATATTGCCTCCCTTGCACTCTCCAAAATCTCCGACAGCGCATACATATAGTCATGCCCGTCAATGTGCCTAGGTGAGTGTGTTCAATATGGAAGACGGTATACTCGAAATGGGCTAAACACACCATTTCACAAAATTATGAGACCGCTCATTTGCGAAGGAATCAAAGCGATGACCTGCGTTGATCTCTGCTCGTATGAGATCGTTCTGTTTCTCTTCGGGATCGTCGTGTCTGCGGTTTGGATTGAGTATACCTATCACAGAAAATGCAAAGTTCTGTCAAACGGCTCTTCAGATCTTTGATCATCGATGCTTACCAATTGCCGAATTGCGAGCATGCTCAAGTCCCTCAGCCGTGACCTCAGCGATCTTGTTGAAGATGTCCATGTTGCAACGTTGTCAGTTGAAGTGTGCAGAACGATTCAGACTGCGATAGCGTTTATAACGGGTCTCATCACCAGCGTTATCGATGACGGCGCCGACCACGAGGAGCATGGCCAGCGGCAGTCGCTCCGTGCTGCGTCGGTTGCCAAAGAAAATGATGGAGCATCCAGACTTGGTACACGGAGGGTATATTCGTTTTGTCGTATGTAGTACGGTAGTCCTCCAGGCGATAGTAACAATCAGAGACAAAGATGGAATAAAAAGCGAAGGCATGTCAGGAACGCAGGCACGGGAGCAGAATCTCAGGGGTAATAACAAATGAACAACGTGCCTACCAAACACTACGTAAGGAGGCAGAAAACCGGAATCTCAGGACAATGGTGATACAGTATGTCGTGCTCCTAGCTCAAAGGATACAAATCAAGAATCGGATCGCAGCAGTGCCAAACAGGTCATGATTGAGAAGACGAAAGAGTGGACATCGGTGCGTTCAACGCCCAAGGTCCCGTTGATATTGTTGTCGACGCATTAGCTGACGGTCCGAGACCAGCCGTTGGATGGAGTTCAGAAGATCGTTGCGGCGCAATGGTTCTGTAATTCAGTCACTGTCAGTAACCAGAAAAGTATAACCGCTGACAGGACGCACTAGTTATGTGATCATCCTGTGTCACATAGATCAGTACAACAGATTAACGCGACGAACGCCTTTATCACTCACCATTCCCGCCTCTAAGCAACGTTCACGATCACCGATCACTGAGAAATGCATTCAGTACTGGTGAGCCAAACACACGGAGATATAAAACTCACTGGCATGCGCAGTTAACGCAATGATAGGCACGCGATCCAGACCGTGATCTTGTTCGAATTGTCGAATAATCTGGGTGGCTTCCAGCCCACCCATGAACGGCATGGAGACATCCATCTACAAGACAGACTGGGATGAGTACTGCGGTACGGCGGCCGGGTATATATCACTCACCAGGATCGCATCGAAACGCCTGTTTTGCTCTGCCCGTGCTTTGTACGCTTCGACCGCCAAGTGGCCGTTCTCCGCGATCTCCACCGAATGCCCGTACCTCTCGAGGAACTTAACGGCAAGTTTCTGGTTGACAGGATTATCTTCGGCGATGAGGACATCGAAGTTGCCTGTGATCTCTGCTGCTTGGGGGGTGCCAGTGTTGGATTCTAAGGCAGAAATCAGCGCAGACGCGAGATCTGGCAGGGATACAGGGGGCATCTTGATGTGTGCACATATACTGTTATCAAGACACCATTTGACTACGCGCACAATCTTCAACTTCGGAAAAATGACAAGATGGCAAAGGACTCACGGTTCAGCAGGTCGTCGAGCTCGGTCTCTGTGATTAATTGCTGATCTGGCGGCGATAGCAACACGATTGGGATGTACCGCAGATGCTCGTGTTCTCGCAATGACTCCGTCTGCGTGAGTCTGTCAGATGGTCACTGGCCTCAGGTGACAATTACTGACCATCTTCATGGAATCCACGACAATAGTATCAATATGTGGACATGTTGTCTTGTCTGACACCTCCCCTGGGTTACTGATTTGTATGACCTTCAGCCCGAGGCTGGTGATAGCGTCCGCGACCTCGTTGTAGCGATCTTCCGTGTCCACAAACAAGATACTCCGGCCATGGAAAGGCTGCATCTTGTGCGATGTTCCCTCCGTTGTCATATGCGAAATTTGGGAGTCGACGGTGAAGAAGAATCTCGAACCTTTCTGTACCTCAGACTCTACCCACATCTTGCCTTGCATGAGAGCAACAAGTCGCTTGGAGATGGATAAGCCCAAACCAGTACCACCGTATTCCTTCAGTTACAGTGGACGTCAGATACATGTAGCGCTCGATGATGACGTAACGTACCCTGGTCGTGGAGCCGTCGGCCTGGCAGAACGTATCGAAAATCATGTTGAGCTTGTCTTTGGCGATACCGATACCTGTGTCCGAGACGCAGAACTCAAGGACAACGTTGTCGTCGTCCATAGCAAGGAGCCGGCAGCTTAACGCCACACGTCCCTTGAAGCCCGGCTTCTGGGGCGTGAACTTGATGGCGTTTCCAACCAAGTTCGTGATAACTTGGCGAAGACGCAAAGGATCACCGATGAGTTGGTCAGGGATGTCGCTGTCGACATCGTATGTCAGGTCCAACTGAGCTTGAGATGCTCGTACGACTAATGTCTTGAGGATCCCAAATACGGTCTGGCGGACAGAATACGAGACCTGCTCCATAGTCATTCGTCCAGCCTCGACTGTAACTCATGGTCAGACATAGCGTCGATGCAGCAGGCTATGTGAAGAACCCACTCTTTGAGATATCCAAGATATCGTCGATGATCAATAATAACGACCTAGCCAAACTGTGGACTAAGAGCAAACTTTCACGCTGAGAGCGGTTCAGATCGCTGTCAAGACAGAGCTCCGTCATTCCGATGATACCGTTCATTGGCGTTCTAGTTGGCTGTTATTGAAGCGCATACGTTGGATCAAACGACTAGACATACCTGATCTCGTGCGACATGTTGGCCAAGAATTCTGATTTACTCTTGTTCGCCATCTCAGCCGCCTCTCTCGCTTGGGTGTTCTTCTGAATACTATCGCGCAAGTTGAACACCATTTGGTTGATCTGCGTCTTCAACGAGTCCATCTCCCCGCTGGCCTCGACAGTGATGAACCGACTGAAGTCGCCGTCCGTCGCAGCGGCAGAAATCTGCGCAAAGCCACGAACTTGCGTCGTCAAGTTGTTCGCCATCGTGTTCACGGAGTGCCTGGTATGTACAAAAGTGTTCAGTCCAGCTCACATATAGACATAGCACAGAACCTACGTGATCTCCTGCCACATCCCTTCTAAGGTGCCAGGCTCCGCTTGACCACCAAGCTTACCCTCGGTTCCGACCTCGCGCGCGACCTTCTTCACTTCAGCGGCAAAGATGGCCAACTGGTCAATCATACGGTTGATAGTGTTCACTAAGTCAAGCATCTCGCCAGAGACGCTGACGCCTGTGACCTTCTGTGTCAAATCTCCGCGGGCCACAGCAGTCTAGGCGATCTGGCGTCAGGACGAATATAAATCGCAGGCAAATAAGACGACTGACTGTCGCGATAGCGATCGTCCGCACTTGCACAGTCAACTATCACGGACGGATTATGAGCGAGGTAATTCTGCGAACTTTGAAGTACTCACATTTGCAGCCATGACGTTCACATTGTCAGTCAAGTCCTGTGATGCACGACGGTCACATCAGTGCATATTACATGGAACAACAGCGAACCTACCTTCCAAGTACCGCTGACGTTCGTCACACGGGCCTGACCACCCAGCTTGCCGTCTGTCCCAACCTCCTTGGCGACGCGAGTGACCTCGTCAGCAAAGACGCTCAAACTCTCCGTCATACCGTTCACGGTCTCCTTGAGGTCTAACATCTCACCGCGCACATCCACAGTGATCCGTTTCGTGAGGTCGCCGCTCGCCACGGCCTTCGTCACCTCCGCGATCGACCGCACCTGGTTCGTCAGGTTCATCGCCATTAAGTTCACGTTGTCCAGCAGGTCCTGCAGGCGCATTGGGTTAGACATCGACATCGTCCTGAGAGCACACGCAGCGCGTTCGCATACGGATACGGATACCGACCTTCCACATCCCAGACACGTCTGGCACCACCGCCTGTCCGCCCATAATACCCTCCGTGCCCACCTCCAGAGACACCCGCGTCACCTCCTTCGCCAACGTCGACAGACGGAATACCATTTGGTTTACCGTCGTCTTCAGCTCTAACATCTCACCCTGCACGTCCACGTTCACTAATTTGCTCAGGTCTCCGTTCGCGACCGCCTTCGTCACCTCGGATATCGAGCGCACCTGGTCCGTCAAGTTGCGGGCCATTTTCTAGAGAGCAGTGCTTAGCTCGCACGCGACACGCGTACAGTTATGGGCGGAGATGCTTACATTGACGTTGCGGGTCAAGTGGTCCCAGGTGCCCTCGGCACCGTTGACCGTGGCCTGACCTCCCAAGATACCCTGAGTTCCGACCTCTTGTGCAACTCGAGTCACTTCAGAAGCGAACCCGCTCAGCTGTTCCACCATCGAGTTCACCGTCGTCTTCAGCTCTAGCATCTCGCCCTCGACTTCGATATCGATCTTCTGCGACAAGTCACCCTTTGCAACCGCGGTCGTCACCTTTGCGATCGATCGCACTTGATCCGTCAAGCTCGAACACATACGGTTGACCTGAGCATAACAGGATTAGTCTGATCGGATCCATCGTCTGGGACAGGATGCTTACGTTGCGCATCAACTCTAACCATACACCTTCGACGTCTGGGACATGGGCTTGACCACCCAACTTGCCTTGAGAACCGACTTCCAGAGTGACCCGCGTGACTTCAGCAGCTAACATCCGCAACCGTACCACCATTGCATTGACGGTTGTCTTCAGTTCTAAGATCTCGCCGCGTGCGTCGACTTCGATTTGCTTAGACAAATCGCCCAGCGCGACCGCCTTTGTGACCTTAGCGATAGACCGCACCTGACTCGTCAGATTCCCGGCCAAGTTGTTCACGACGTCCGTCAGTTCCCGCCATGTGCCCTGAACGTTCAGCACCAGCGCCTGTCCGCCCAATTTACTGTCGTGGATGAAGCAAATCGTCAGTGCGCGCACCAATACAGACGATGACGGCTGCCTCTCACCCTTCCGTCCCGACTTCCGTACTGACGCGAGTGACCTCGCTGGCGAATTGACCCAATTTCTCTACCTGATATCGGTCATGTGCTCGTAAGGGCTGCATACACGAATGCCGAATGATGAAAACGTACCATGCCGTTGATGACTTCCTTGAGCTGGACCATGACATCCCCATGCACGGGTACAGTGATCTTCTGCGACAAATCACCGCATGCGACGGCGTTGCAAACACGCGCGACATCCTGTACTTGTGCCTTTAACAAACGCAGCTCCTCTACGGCGCTGATCCCAGACTCGAACGCTGCCGCTGCAAGCGCACCGTTCGGTGGTATCACCATGGGCGAGCTCATGGCCATTTGCGAATATCCTGTCATAGGTCTGCCGCAACCTGCGCAATAACTGTGGTGCTGAGTGTGTGCTGCGTCAGGAAGCAGTCCATTGTCAGCGCCGTTGCCCTTTTCCAGGGAAGGGATGGGCACACCGTCCAAAGGTATCCTCATCGGTGACGCAGCGCGAGCGCTTCCATTCTTGGTCGAAGGTGTAGGCTCACTATCGTGGTTGAGCATCTCAAAGTCGTCGCTTCCGTCCTTGACGCTGAGATCGACCATGGAGTCGGGGATGCTGTCGAGAGAACTGCTGGGAGTAAAATAGGACGGAGGCGCGGCACCTGAGGAGGTATACGGCGTCGAGTTCGTGAGATTTATTAGATCTGATAGGGAGCTCGAACTCGCACTGGAGAGGGGAGGACTATCGCCGACGCTTCGTCGCTTCTTCGTGTCCGGACCACAATTCTCTGAGGCCTTAATCGCGTTCCAAGCCTCTTCGGCGGTGTACATGCGTCTTGCCATCGCTGCGAGCGACCGCAAGATGGTGTCCGTGCACCAATCTGAGGGACCATTGTAGACAGGGACAGGCGCCGTGGGAGGCCCTACTTCGTATACTGATAACGTCGCGACAAGATGAGTGATAAATGGATGAGGCCCTGTCGAAGAGCCTGTCGTGGACGCCATAGTGTAGGCGTCGTCGTGTGCGACGGCTATGCAATAGTGGACGTGCAGGAGATGAAGAAGGCTGAGGATAGCCCAATTGCAAGTGAGGGAGGTCGTTCGGAGTTTCAAGTGATACAGCACGTGGCGAGCATTCGGCGTCTAATATCTAAGTGGTTAAAGATTCAAACTTCGAGCCAAGCATCGACAGCATAAATACTCAGACAGTTGCACTCTACTCTCTCATATAACCTTGTGAACTGCAAGAGCTTGTCCGTTGTCTGCGGGTTCAATTTGCTTTGAAAAACCTTCCACACTCTCTGCAACAAGAAATCACTTTCAAATCTAGCAAACAAGTGTCGATCAAGCGTCGGAAGTGTTACGATATGGACAACAATTTATTTCCTCTCTACAGAAGAGGCTGTAGCCCTAGGTAAACAGACGGGTGCTTGCCGAGCCTCCGACGGCGCGTGGTTATACAAGCGAAAGCACCAAGCCGCAAGGCATCAACTGCATTTCGTTGCCGCAAACCTTCTCCGCAGCGAAGTGGATATCTTAATTCTTTTCGAGGACCGTGCAGCCAGTAAGAATCGAGACGGCCCGGTTTCAGCCTTAACGGATCTCATTTGCGATACAGACACGTTCCTTTTGGCCGTCCGCAGCGGGAGACAATAGAACCCGAATCTTCCGAAAGTTCGGTGCTTTAGAACTGCAGCTCAACAAACAGGTTAGCCGTTTCCTGTCCTTGACGACAAAGCGCTGAGGAGTGGGCAATTGTTGAGGGAGGTAACCAACCGCAGAAAACACCACATCCTGGAGGTCCCCAAAGTAAAATTTTGGCCGTCAATCTCGAAGCCGATCTCCAGAGCGACAGACTCAAGTATGCCGTAGAGCCGGACCGATATCATATTCAATGTATACATCAAAGAGGAGTATTATGGAACTCGCCTTCAGAGTCACTAGTACTGTAGACGTCGTGTATTCCGACATATCTAGGACGTCACCAGCGACTGCACAACATGTAAATTTGCCAGCACTCCACGACAACGGATCTTGGAGACGTCATATTGCGAGTCAATCATTTGTGTCACGCTTTTGTACTATGCCACAGCCTTGAGCTCACAATATCCGCACGGGAGGCCCTTCCCAGTATGTTAATCTATATTGAAATGTCATCTGGAACTGATCATGCGTAACGAAGGGGGAGTACCCATGACCTGTGAGATACACGCACCAGATTGTCTATTGACTTGCTGTAGCTCGGGAACTCGAGTCCTTGCGGTGGAGCACTTTAACTTCTGCTTTGGACCACCTCGGAGCTCCTCACGCAGTTCAATTGCTCTGCCAGTGTGGGCGCTCGCAGCAGCTTGACACGCAAGGTGCAGGTGCGTATCAGACGTGCGGCAGAAACGAGGTTCATACTCGGTTTGATCCTTGGGGTTGTATCAAAGGCTATCTTTCTACGTTGTCCCAAGGAGACACAGGGTCGTATTGCCGCGCGGACTCTGAGTGCAATGCAGTCCTGCTTGTCAACCTGTATCTCAGTAAGCTACGGAACAATGCGCGAGGCGCTGTAGTGCTGCTGAAGAATGCTTCGCCGTCAGGGAAGTGACCGAGATGCTTGGAAATTGAGTATCGGGACGATAATTGTAGGGATCCGAGCCACTAAGAAGAGATACAAGACTCACATGAGGCGCGCATAGATTCCGAAGACCCCGTGAGTTTGCAGTGCGGCGTCTTGTCAATGCATGATCTTGAGATATAGGATGTCACGTATCGAGAAACAAATGCCACAAAGTGAGAACGAACATCGGCACCCATCTGACCAGGCGGTGGAGTGGTGTCTGCATGAGGGCCAGTTCAATAACGTTGTCAGAAGAAAAAGGGACACGCGCAAACGATTCCTACAACTGGCCGGCTATATTATCGTGAGGTAACTCGTGGTTCTTTCTCATAGTACTATCATCCACGCCAGCTTCACCAGCAACTGAGACCGCCTTTCGTTGTGTCCCGGATGATGGAGCTTAGTGCTTGAGAACAAACTTGACAGTGCGGAGCCCAATACAGTTCAGGGAGCTGTTTCTTGTACGCGCTCTCGCGCCCCACGCCGAGTTAATGGAAGCATGGTATGAAATTGCTAGTAACACGAGGGTTGTCATCTCGTGCTTACAAGTCTTGAACCTTGAACAGTGAAAACTCGCCAGTTAAAACTGAACGCGCGGTGGTCAGTTCGACGTCGTATTGAACGGCGTTAACCACAAAGAACATATCGTGTTTATGATGTCTATTGTCCGCACGAAGGGTGGTACTCAACTAGTTAAAATTGCGGATAAGGATGTGGCGGGAGGTGAGTGACCACGAAATCTCGATCTGGGCTCGATCTGGGCTGATCGTCGGTCCATGAAAGAAGCGCCAAAACATTGTGGCGGGCCGACGTGTGCTTATACTGTACAGCTCTCACAGCGTAGTTGTCACTTAGCATACATGTCCTGCAGTATGCTCTGGACTTTGGAAGTTCTCCAGGCTGCATGAACTGCGAACTTCAATAGTCTCCTCTGAACGAGCCAAATCATTTGACTTAGCGACCGGTGAGTAGCGGTGAGTACAGTAGTGTTGCGTTTAGCGCGCGGCTCTTCTAAGTTCTCAGCCTTCATCGACATAGGAAGCAACGTGGTGGGCGACTACTCCTACGATATTCTTGTCAATGTTTTGCTTCTCTAAGAAGCCTCTGGACGAAGATAGAATTGAGAGGACTCTGGAGGCTTCGCAGAGCGTCCTTGGCTTCAGTAAAGATGCCCACGAGCTGACTCTAATCACAGGTCTTGGCGTTGCTGCCGGTGCACTGTATTTCATTATTGATTTTGTCCAGGTCAGGAAAACTTTCTTATCTCGCTTTTGTTGCTGCCTTCATACGCGACGACAGCGAGTCAGAGGACATACACAAACAAGAGAACAGCTTGCCAGTCAACTACAGACTCTCGCAAACGCACTCCGTCGGGCTCACGAAAGCGTCCAATATGTTATCAACAAATCATGCCCGGATGACCGTGAGAAGATCAAAGATGATCTCCGGAGGTCACAAGAACTAACAGAACGAATCGACACATTAGTCAAGTGCGTCTGAGTCATTCTACAATACCTTAAACAACTCAAACGTGCACAATCTTCAGAGCCCTGCTGGAGATCAAGAAAAACGCAGCGAATCCCGATTCATCTAGGTTTTTCTTGCGACGCCTACGTGGCTGGGATTCAACCGCGTTGAGGAGCATTCAAACTCGTATCAAATCCGTAACAGAAGTATTTGGGGCTAGTCAATCTCTCATGTCACTCAACATGTTCTGACGGTCGTAATCTGCAGACAGGAAGTCAACTCACAGTGGAACAAATAGTGACCGATATTTCATACAAGATTGTCGAAAGAAGGGAACAGATCTGGGTCAGTACAACTCGCTATACCGGAGCCCTGACTCTAGGCTTACCCCACATCAAAGGCAATGGAAGCCGAAAAGGTTATGAGAGGTCAGTATCATTGTCCCCAGGCTTGCGCCTATAGATACTAATATCTCCAAGACGATGGAGCAGCACTCGAAATATTCAGACAGAAGCTTACAGTAGAAGCTAGTTTTCTCTCACAGCATAACGAGATGAAATCCCATCTGCTTCCTGGCACGCGGACTCCAATCTTGGATGATATGGAGGCCTGGGCAATAGGCGGTGATGATACACATCAACCTCCCTTTTTTGTTCTCGCCGGTGCTTCAGGAGCCGGAAAGTCTACCATCGCGTACGAGTTCGCCAGAAGGCTGGACAGAGACAAGCTGCTAGGCGCAACCTTTTTCTTCGTTCGCGGCGACGAGAAAGTCAGCACCACACGCTTCATCGTCCCCACTCTCGCATATCAGCTTTCACAGAATCAACCGGAGCTTTTCTCTAGCATCGCCACAGTCGTACGGAAGCGTCTCTGCAAGGGTCAGATCCAGAAGCTCGAAGATCAACTGAACGATCTCATCGTTATCCCCCTGAAGGCTCTCCCTTCTTCCCGTCCTCTGATTATTGTGGTCATTGACGCCGTCGATGAATGTACGTTGTCAGCTCAAGACGAGGTAGTACATCTACTGTACATTCTGCAGGACAATATTCACAGGTTATCTCTCCCCCTTCGTATCCTCATCACCACTCGCTCAGACCTCCACATCGAGAATGCCTTGCGCTCCTCCAGGTTTCGGGATATTGCCGAGCCATTGAAGCTATACGCGATTCCCCGTTCTGCTGTGGATGATGATATCACCTTGTATCTCTCAGATCGACTCAAACAATTTCCATACAGCGAGGAGTTGATGATGAAGCGCCCCAAGGCTGTCATGGATCTAACAACCCGTGCTAGCGGTTTGTTCATCTACGCCTCTACCGCTCTCGACTTCCTCATCAAGGAGGCGGACGGTCCGGACTTTGCAGTCAAGCGCTTGGATATCCTGCTCGCCAACGTCAGTGAATCGGCAATCTTTAAGAGTCAACTCGACAGCCTATACGTTAACGTTCTCGCCGGTGCATTTCCCAAGCACGTGTTGGAGAATGAAGACCCAAATTATAAGACCTGGCTCCGGGATGTTCTCGGAGCCATAGCCGTTGCGCAAGATCACATATCACCGAAGACATTGGAGTATCTTCTTGGGGTCGCAACCAGCAACACTCATGGGATATTAGCACTTCTCTCGTCTCTCGTCGTGGTGCCTTCTGAGGATGCCACGATTCCAATGCGGCCTCGTCATGCTACCTTTCCCCAGTTCCTCGTTGACCCGGCTCGCTGCACCGACGAGACATTCCTTGTCGATCCTAGCTCGTTTCACAGTCGACTCGCTTTACGATGTCTCCAGGCGCTCGCGGAACCCGACGCACTTTCGGGTATACTGTCCCCTCATCTTCAATATAGCTGTGTACACTGGCCGACCCATATGGCGAATACGAACACATCTTGTCCAGACCTCCTCAATAGTCTGGACGATTTCATTAGAAAGAATTTGCTAAAGTGGTTTGAGGCCTTGAGCTATATACACCGCATAGAGATTGCGGCACCTGCGCTGCTGCGGCTACATACCTGGTATCAGGTAAGTCAAAGTCGTTGCAAAGGGTGTATTTATGGCGATGACTGTGTACTCAGGATCATGTTGGTCCGCATGAAAGCAACGCGCAGACACTAGAGCTACTCTACGACGGCTATCGCTTCATCCTTGAATACCTTGTTCCCATTCAAGATGACCCCCGACAAATCTACGCATCCGCTTTGCCGTTAATGCCTGCCTGTGCGTTATTTGATGCGTACGGCAGATCCAGCTATGGACAAGGGCCCACCGTACGCCTCGTCACTGGGCGGGACGATCGATGGGGTGCGTGCCTC
Source organism: Phlebia tremellosa (assembly GCA_011032875.1). Classification (NCBI taxonomy): domain Eukaryota; kingdom Fungi; phylum Basidiomycota; class Agaricomycetes; order Polyporales; family Meruliaceae; genus Phlebia; species Phlebia tremellosa. The sequence continues at coordinate 38,881 of JAAIFI010000289.1, forward strand.
CGCGTGCCGGAGGGTCACGCTGGCTGCGTAAGATCTGTGAGGTTCTCTCCAGACAGCCGGTATCTAGTTTCAGACGCAAATGATGGTACCGTGCGGACGTGGGACGTGAGCACCGGGGCAGCTCTCAACGTCATGAAGGACAATGGATTCTGGGTCAACGCCGTCTCGTTCTCCCCTGACCCCAACAACCGACAGATCGTGTGCGGCTCCAACGACGGCATAATTCGTATCTGGGACTTCGCCTCGGGTGCTCCACTCCATACCGTGTGTCCCGTTGACCGCCGATTCAGGCCCGCTGTACATTCCGTGGCGTACTCTCCCGATGGAAAATACATAATCTCGGGATCTGACCAGGATGTCCTATGCCTCTGGAATGCGATTGACGATAAGCCGTCTGGGATTGAGGCCGGCTCCCGTGTTAGCTCTGTTGTTTTTTCCACACCTAGCCCCAAAGCAAGGCATCTTATCCCCAGGGCCGTCTACTCCATTGCGTTTTCCTTGGACGGTTCTATGGTTGTCACTACAGCTATGGATACAGTTCGCATATCGGACGTCCGTAGTGGCCGACTGCTCAAAGAATTTGGTGGAGCTAGCCCGGCCCGGGACGCTGCTTTCACATTTGATGGAACCCGAGTTGTCTCTGGGGCCAACGACCACACCGTGCAAGTCTGGGCTGTGGAGGCGGGAACTTGTACAAGAGTTTTGGAAGGGCATACTGGTCCTGTTACTGCCATCGCTGTCTCGCAGGAGCTCATAGCATCGGGAGATGCTTATTCTACCATCCGGCTTTGGGATGTAGAGTCCTACCAGCTGCTCAGCGTCCTGAAAAATCACACAGATATGATAACATCGCTCTCTTTTTCGCCTGATGGAGTAAAGCTCGCGTCCGCCTCCTACGACAATACAGTGCGTATATGGGATGTAGTGGACAGAGGAACGAGAACGGTAGTGGAACCTGACTCTTCAGTCAGGTGTCTCGCGTTCTCCAATGATGGCGCAAGGATTGCAGCTGGAACGGCCGACATGACTATCACGATGTGGGAGACGACCACGGGCAAACGTCTTCAAACCTGGAAATGCCACCAGGGTAACGCGGGCTTCTACAGTTTGGCGTTCTCTCCTGATGGTCGGCGGCTGGTATCCGGAGGAATGGATGAGTATGATGTGCAGGCCGCAGTGATGATCTGGGACACCGAATCCGGTGAACTTCTGAAGAGATCAACAGCAGACTATCCGAATGATTATGAGATGCCTATTGTGCTCGCATCTGTGGCTTATTCTCCAGATGGGAAATGGATTGCAGGTGCCATCTCGACGGGCCCTGGATCCAAGCCAACAAGTTATATATGGCACGCGTCCAACGGGGCCCTTGTGAGGACAGGGGTCGAGTTCAAATCTGACACACAGAGTCTTGAATTCTCGCCGAGCGGTGGCCCAAGGATGCACGTTAAATTCGACGCGGCAGACGCGTCAATCATCTGGAGTACTTCCTCTGGCGAGATTCCGAGATGGCGGTCAGCGAGTGCAAAGGAAGCATTCAAATCGGAGGAGGAATGGGTCCTGTTGAAGCAGTCGAACAAGAAGCTATGTTGGCTGACTGGTAACAGGAGAGCGTACACTTCTAATTTTACCGGTATGACCTGTTTTGCGAGTTTTGGGAATTACTGTGCTATAGGGGCAACTTCCGGCCAAGTCACGGTTCTTGACATGTCCGAGCTTGTCGATTAGCAAGTTCATTGTGCGCCCTTTAGCAATGCTATATATGTGCGCTTCGTACGGTACACGGCGGCAAACTTTAGTATCAAGTACTGAGACTGTGGGCAAAGTTTGAGTTGCTTCAAGCTCTTGGTTGGATGGCACTAAAACATGAGGGATGTTTCTGAAGACAGGCTGACTATAGAGAATCGCGTGGTTGAAGCTAGATATGAAATCCAGAGAATAAGCGAAAACAATTCAGTGATGCGAGATCCTATACATACGGCGCGAGAGTCCTTCTAATGGATAGTAACGCGAGATAGTCTTAGACGAAGATCTCATACTTTGAGTCGCAATCATCGCCAGGCTTAGAGCCGCGGCTCCACTTGTGGCGACTGGCCCTTCGGGTCATGTTGCACCTCAATGGTTCGTATTAGCACCCTGTTCCAACTCTGTCTACTTTGTAGATAGGACCGCAGCTGTACTTATGTAGTACGCGGTATATCAATGCGTAGAAATAAAATAAAAATTAGGAAAAATCGTCGCCGGGCGTCACCATCACGTGAGACGTGACCCTACTGGAGGAAATGTTGTCACGCAGATCGTTGACCTGAATCACTGACATCTGCAAAATAAACAACGGCTTAGCTAGCTTTAT
>JAAIFI010000029.1:0-158719 GCA_011032875.1 Phlebia tremellosa
TCGAAAACGCGTATAAACCCGAGTGCACCCATAGTAGCGATATTCCTCGTCAAACGTGATAAGGTGATCATAGCATACGATTACTGGGTGAACGGTCTCTGGTCATCAGATTCGTCAATATCACGTGACATGGAGCTTACCGGTAGCTACCATACAGATGTAGTTTTGCACGTAGCTGTGACAACATGGTACCGTTAAAACCATCTTAGCACACATAGAATATGACGTACATCTCTGAAAGCGACCAGATCGCCATGGTTTATGGATGGGTTGCTCATGGTATTACACGCGAAGACGCTTCTTATACCTTTCTTTTGATAAGCATGATTTCATCTGTAGCATCTTAATACCTTTCGGAATATCCTAATAGATGCTGTTATGTATGATCGTAGCCGTGGTTAGCGGGTTTGGGGCGATCTGGGAGCGGTAGATGAGGTGACGCACCGTGTGGAATTAGGAGCAATATGCGTATGCTATACACTAGATATCCTGCTACTAGACCAATGGGATGATTCCCAAACATGTACTGAAACACGATACCTTTGGCACTGCATGTAGGCAAGAAAGGGACATTGCTGTAGAGAGAACACTGGAACATGATTTGATGACTACAGCACCACAGCCAGGCCACAGGGACGACTCACATATGCAAGGTGGCGTTACACAGTAAACCAGCTACATCCGTCCAGCTAAAAAGCTATGTATCAGGGCTTGTGTCTGCTATCAAATGAACGGTAGTAACAAACCTATATCCGGGCGAACATGGAACCATTGCCTTGCTAACTAACGTTCGGCGAAAGAAGCTAGACATACGACTTGAGCAGAAACACTCTCGATTGAACAGATCCGACGCACAGGTTCCGGCGTTAGTATGGATGGAAAGCCTATCCTAACTCAAGTACGATTGATGTTGTCCCGAACACTGCTACAGGTATACGGTACGCCTCCACTCTGGGACAGACCATCGTTTCCCACATAGGTCCTGAAGACCGGAAGACTGATCCTCGAAGTCAGGACCGCGTTTGAAGGGGTGATATCCTCCAAGGTCACCCTACATCTCCGAACCCGATCGACTTCAGCAGTTTTCTGAACATTTATCATGCTTCTTGATATTATAGTTGTGGAGATGCTGCGAGAGATGCGAGTTGGCATTGTAACGCTAACATCGAAAGTGTACGGACCTGCTTGCGGCTGTAGACAGCGAACCCTTGAGGATTGGCTGGGAGAAACAGCATCAGATCGACTGGCTTCATGCATGCCGTGGATCAGCCTACCGGTAGAAACTGACAAATGATGTAAGTGATGAACATTTGACTGGCATGATACGCTACTCACGTAGAAAGTGAGGATGTTTGCAAGATTCGCACAGGCCAACACTCTGTAGGTGAGCAGATGAGCTTTCAGCACGCCTGCGTTCAAGCCTATACTGACATGAAGTAGAATAGACCTGCATTCGCATGTAAATGTATACTCGATCGTAACGATATCGAAGTTCTACTGACCTTCCCGGTAGACCACCGATAAGAGGTTGTCTGAGTTGCGGAACCGTGTATCGCGCTGTGTTTTGTACAATTTCCGGAACATAAGCATGAAGGTGATGACATCAACCGCAAGCAAGCCCCCCCAAGACGCAGCGACGCCTAAACAATTGTCTGAGCTTTTAGACGAGTAGTAATTCCGGCAGACACTTACGGACAGCTCTAGATACAGGAGTTATGAGTGACAGCCACGATGTAAGACAAAACATACCAGCACTTACGCTCCTCTGCTCAGCGCGGTGTTACAACCTGGTATGAATGTGATATCCGCCCCCTGATCTTTTAGAGCTATCTGTCGTAACATGAGCGAAGGGGATACGTGACAACATAGAGACAAACCGCGTCTATAGTGAAGTCCACTACTGCCAGTCCTGTATACAAAGCCAAGATACGCTTGTCGCGAGCGTATAGGCCATATACTCTGAGAAACATGCAGTCTTTTACAGATCGATTCAGACAGCATCTGACCGAGATAGGAGATGGACTTACAGCTAGAAATGGTGAGGGAAGCAATCAAGGCAACTTCATGGTAGAGGGTGAAACGAGCACAGCTGCAGAACACTGTAAGAGGGTGCTGTGTTTTCCCTTCATAGACTCACCTCTGATGGGAGGCGTGTATCGGTCTATCAGCCTGAAATTATGATATACAGGAGAGGGAATTACCTCTTCCGAAGAAAACGTAATCTGAACTCCAGCCAGCACCGTGCACGCCTGTCCAGTAGGGTTAGTCGCGAACATTACGCGGCTCATACGACACATACCGTAAAGAACGAAAAATAACGATTGACGAAGAATATAAATCGAGCTTGAGACCATTTACTTTTCCAGACGAGTTGGTATTCGTCAGGGAAAGTGATGATATGATCGTAATACAAGATAACTAGCAACTGGTAAGCCGACAAATTTCAGATAGAGAAGGGCGCGCTTACCGATTGGAGCGAGTATTAAGTACCGATTGGTCAATCTTCCGATGTGTCCATTTTTCAGCGGCTAGCTATATAACATGATGAAGACTCACGATAGCTGTTGTATATCTTCCATTATTTGCTAGTCCTGCTAGCGATTCGAGTTTGGGAGGCTCCACCGTCCACAAAGCTAAGTGCGGGTTGTGTGGCCTCAGCACTTCGGGCAACAGGCTTTTGTATAGGCCCCACGGGGGTGCATTTGCCCTGCTACGAGAAGCACAGCTGCTGTCAGGAGAGTGGCTAATGCTGATGGAGACAAATCGCTTCACAGCGGGAGGGATGAGTGCCACCGACGGATGATCAACCGTGTTCACTACCTTGCCGAGAAACAGATTGCTGCGGAGCGCCCGTTCGAAGATCCTGGCCTGGTTGAGATTTTTCAAAGAGGTCTCAGGCGGACCATTGAGCGTCAGCAGCTCGCTACTACACATAAAAATCTGACGGTGAAGGTAATTCAGTTGTAGTTCCGACTAGGGCCGTTCTATAACATACCTGAGTTAGAGTTGACTGACATAGACGCGGATAAGTTCGGCGTACACGATCTACAACGTGTGACGCAAACAATAAGATGACGGTTGCGTCCAAAGCTTCGCTGCAACAAAGCTAAAGTAGCTGCTATGAATATGGACATGTTCTGAAGATGGAGCCGGATGCCTTCACACGGCGCCGAATCGTCGTGTCGACAGACAGTGCGAACATGCTAAGAAAAGACACTGACGAACTTGTAAACAACGACCGATGAGATTGCAGATGTCATCAGCGGTTGTGACCACTTTTGTAAAGATTGTCGTTGGATGCATTATATGATGAGCAGCACAGATAAGCTACTCCATTCACAACCACGACTACTGCAACCATGTTTGAGTGTTCAGATCTCTACCAACAGTCATACCAACAGCTCACCTTTCGTTACCCGCAGCTCTAAATTGAAGAACATCGGATATATCAGATCCGCCAGAGGTCCAATTAGCCCGAAAACATACAGACGAATGACGTCTGGAGATATTTTGTATTCGATCTCCGAATTTGACTGTGTGATCTGCGGCGAACGTCTACTCCACAGACGATTGAGAAGGAAAGTGAGCAGAGCGGATGTTGAGATGAAGTCAATTAGGAATCAAGCTCAAAGCGATCGATATCGCGTGTGGTCCAGCTCCGTGCAGTCAAAGTTCTGTCAATCTCCAAGGAGGAAGATTGCGCGAACTCGAATCATGGACGGAGAAAGCTCATAGCCACTTCCTCCTTCGTTGACAAGCTCTCACCGGAATGTTCAGCAAGAAAAGACGCTGGAAGCCAGCACATGGAGCGTCCCCACAGCGATGTTGGCGGAACAATGGACAGCCTGAGCAGGCCGGACCGCTGTATTCTGCAGCGGTGCAAAGCCCAGGCTAGTAGTTGCCTGACAGATACAGGGTGTAAGCAGTGACGATAGGGCCTTGAGCGGTGGGTAAGCAGGGCTGTGTGTCTACCGTTCATGTTAGACTTTTGTCTGCACGCAGGAGAGTAAACCTTGCCTGAAGCTTCCGTTCCTTTGTTTGCACGGATCATAGAGGAATCGCGCTGTCCTTGTGTCCGCTTGCCTGCTTCTGGCACTCGAAACCTGTCGCCTCACAGCACCGATGGGAGCCGATAAGACGAATAGCAGAATGACCGCAGCAAGATGACGATGCTGCACGGATGAAGAATGTTGAAGGAAAATAAAAACGGCTAGAGTGCACAGCAGCGTGTCAACACCGGTAAGAACCCCTGTAGCAACGCGCTAGACATGGAGAGTCATCTCTAAAAATGTGTAATAATCTGCGGCGATATTGTCCACGGCAGTCCAAGACTGTGTGTGCCGTGCGAGTCTCGAGGTCGTCTCGAGCTCATCGTCGTCACCAACAAAGAACGTGTTTCGCTCAGAAAGGATGTGTGACGCTGCGTGACCGATGTCGATGGATGTCACGGACGCTTAGATAATCGACCCTGGATTTTTCGGGCTGATGTGCTCTGATCGGCAGTCTCCGCTCGAGCCTTAAAGAGGTCTCTCCAAACGAATAACGCTCTCCTCATCCTCTCTCTCCCTGCCATCTCCATCGCCATGTCGCAGAACGTCTTCGTAAGTATTCAATTCGCTCTTCCGCCCAGAAATTAAACCCCATCATACACGTTTTCTTCATATCGGCCTCCATCTGTATGTACTCACGCTTTTCATAGTTCGATATTTCCATTGGTGGTCAGCCCGCTGGCCGCATCGTCTTCAAGCTCTACGACGATGTCGTCCCCAAGACGGCGAGGAACTTCCGTGAGCTCGCCACCGGCCAACACGGCTTCGGCTACAAGGGCTCCTCCTTCCACCGCATCATCCCCCAGGTACATCTCTTCGCCACTTATTTTCGTGGCGCGCTGACGCGTTTTTTGGGGCGATAGTTCATGCTTCAGGGTGGTGACTTCACCCGTGGCAACGGCACCGGCGGAAAGTCGATCTACGGCGAGAAGTTCGCGGATGAGAACTTCGTGAAGAAGCACGACAAGCCGTTCCTTTTGTCCATGGCTAACGCCGGCAAGAACACCAACGGCTCCCAGTTCTTCATCACCACCGTCATCACCTCTTGGCTCGATAACGCCCACGTCGTTTTCGGTATGTTTTCACGTTGAAATTGTAGCATTTCAACTCGCTCAATCTTACGATTCACAGGCGAGGTTGTGTCCGGTCAGGAGCTCGTAAAGCAGATCGAGGCGCAAGGTACCGCCACCGGCAAGCCAAAGGCGGAGATCAAGATTGTCGACTCCGGTCTCGCTTGATTTGCCTACCTACATGTCGTCTGAAGAACGTGTCGCGCACGTTCTCCGACATAGCTCCCGGTTCGAGGCAGAAATAAACAAAGCAAATTGTACTATCACTGTGGATGTGTAACCATTGGTGGCAAGCAACGAAACTATCGGTGGCAGACGACGAGATATTGCTTGTGAGGTACTTTGCTGATGTGAAGGCTCCGTAGGCGTGGATGTTGTGTGGCATAAAGACGACTCTGTTGGGTGCTAATGAGCTACACCAATAATCGCCCATATTTCATTTCGTCCTAAGCGATGTCAACGCTTGTCAACGCTGTGCTCGTCATCGCAATCTCGAGATTGTGTGTGATTTAGGCGTGGGATTGTCGCATCGAGTACGCGCCTCCTCGTCTCGCGCGATCATGCTCTCAACATTCGTCACGCCGCGTCTCCCAAACGTTCCGAGTAATGACAAGGCTTGCTGCGGCATAGCATTCAACATTGATGACAGACGACGCACTCGTTCTTTCCTTTTAGCAACACATTCTCTTTGGACGTTAAACGTTGGGGCTCCCGCCAAGCGAAGACTTGGTACGCGATGAGTAGTTCTGAAGCGGTCGCGTCGAGCTCGAGCTCGGGGTTGCACGCTGGCTTTCCTCGGGCAAGTGACACTGGACCGGAACGAGAGCCACTACTGTCTTCCCGGCACCACCACTACGCGCACTGGGAGACTCCGGAGGAATCAGCACTAGAACCAGTGGAACTTGAAGAGGGGGTAAAGGACCCGGTGCACGCAGAGGTTGTCACCGGCGACGAACAGGAAGAGGACGGTACGCATATATGCTGCTCAATGTTCGCACCATGATTGTACTGATACCAATTTGTCGCGTAACGTGCAGAGTACGACGTATACCACGACTCTAACGAGGATGCGTGGGCGGAAGCGTCTCCAGAGCTGGAACATGGCAAGAGCCGGAGACAACTCGGTATGCGCAAAGTTATACGCGTTATGGATTATTTCGTTTACAATCAGGCTGGCTCGCTTGACAGGTCTGACGAGTGCAGCGTTCCTCATATTCAACCGCGTGATAGGTACAGGGTGCGTCTCCCACCGTCTCCTTCAACATAATGCAGGTCTCCATCTTACAATGCACAGGATATTCGCAACTCCGAGCGTTATACTCCGCTCCTCAGGCAGCGTGGGGCTCTCGCTGATGATGTGGCTACTTGGTGCGACCGTCGCCGCGTGCGGGACTGCGGTGTACATCGAACTCGGGACTGTGAGTCTGTTGCACCAGTCAAATCTTACTGCTGTTCCCGCATATATTGATGTATTTGTCCCGCCCAGGGTCTTCCGCACAGCGGCGGAGAGAAGAACTATTTAGACTTTATCTATAGAAGGCCGCGTTTTCTTGCGACGTGCACATATGCGGCGTATGCCGTCTTCATCGTTCGTCTTCCCCTCATGTCCTCGTCTGGCAATTACATTAACGCTCTTTTGGACTTGGTGTGAACAGGGTTGGCAATCTGCGTCCTGCTCAGTCTTTGGCGAATGTTGGTGTCTCAATCACTGCCTACTTTTGTTCATCAATAACCTCTCGCTGCAGATGCGTTACACGCCATCCAACCCTCCCGCGTCCCTTCTGCCTTCTCCACGCGGCTCGCCAGTCTTGGCTGCATTACCTTCGCCTTTCTCCTGCACGGCACCCATGTCCGCTGGGGTCTTCGTCTGCAGAACGCCCTCGGTCTCGCCAAGCTGCTCATTCTGATAGGCATTGCGCTGATAGGATTAGCTGTGTTAGCGGGGATGCGCGGATTTGAGCTTGACGATGTACGTCATAATCCAAATCGAGAGGTGCATTCACAAGCTGATAGTCAAAGCAGCTGCCGAGGAACTTGCAGTGGAGCACAATGTGGAAGGGTAGTGCGAGCGGTGGGGCGAATGCGTTCGTCACGGGATTATACAACGTTATTTGGTTCGTCTCACGCTACTCATCCTTTGTTCTCTACTCATTTTCTTTGTTTCTCTGTCGCAGGTCCTTCATAGGATACTCCAACGCGAATTATGCCCTCTCAGAAGTGCGTGATCCCGTGCGCACGCTCAAACGCGCAGCGCCGCTCGCCATGCTCCTCGTTACACTCGTCTATCTGCTCGTGAACATCGCGTACTACGCCGTTGTAAGTCGCACGGAGATACTAGGCAGCGGCCGTATCGTCGCTGCGCTGTTCTTCGGGCGCGTGTGGGGCGAGGGCGCTGAAAGACTGGTCAGCGCGATTGTCGCGTTGTCGACATTAGGAAACGTGCTTGCGGTGCTGTTCACGCACGGCCGCGGTAAGCTTGGTTTTTATCGTCATATCCCTCGGGTCCACTAACATTGTTGTAATCGTGAAGTGATACAAGAACTTGGGCGCGAGCGTATCCTCCCGTTCTCGTCGTTCTTCGCGAGTAATCGGCCTTTCAACGCACCACTTGCCGGCATGTTTGCCCAGTATGTCATCACCGCACTCCTTGTCGTCGCGGTGCCAGCAGGCGACGCGTATCTGTTTATGTTGAACAGTGCGTTTACTGGTCTCTTTTTCATTATTCACCCGTGTGAGGCTGATTAGTCGACATCTAGTGTCATCCTACCCGCTTTCGCTCATTAACACCCTCGTTTCGGGCGGCCTTCTCATGCTTCACGTGCCCTCGTCGGTATTCGGTCTGAAATTCAGCGAGAGCGTCAAGTTCAAGTATAATTGGCATCCACCGTTTCGCGCGTATACTCCAGCTGTGGGTTTTTTCTTCCTCTCCAACATCTTCCTCGCATTCGCGCCCCTCATTCCACCAGCGGCAGGCTTCAGCGTGTACGAGAAGCTCCCATATTGGGTACGTGGTAACGTTTGTCTCTACCTGCAAATATAAGGAGAGCTCACCTCTATTATTACTTTTTTAGCTGCATGTCTTTACCGGCTTTGCCATCTCTAGCGTAGGGATAGCGTACTGGTATGTGCGTTGTCGATGGCTACCTGCGAGGCGCGGGTATCGTGTTATCAAGCAGCGACTCGTACAGGAGGATGGTATCTCTAGGAACGTTATGAAGAAGATTTACCTGTGAAATAAAGTGCGCGAAATCATAGCAGACGGCCAACGGTGTCAATAGTCGTGAACATCTTGGGGAGTTAGGGGCGCTTTTGACGTCATGCAAGCGCTGTGGCTGAGCTTTCCGACTGCACGATAGCAATGGCGGAGAACATGACGCAAAAGCTCCTCAACAATTCCACAAGCAATGTTATATAAAGTGGAGGACCAGGAATATGTTGAGTCCAAACCTCATCACATCAACAAGCTAGACGCAACTCTCACTAATCCCAAATTCAAAGCACGATCTAACCATGACTAGCAACACCAACCGCGTCGTGACTGATGCTCGCCATAACGATTATGTGGGAGGCGATGGCAGTATGGGTAGGATCCCTGGTGCTGATCAAGCAACCACCGGGCATCACTACGTGTCCGTCTTTCCCAAAGGTCTGTTCTCGTCAACGCCTTACGCACTTTAGTCTAACAGATAGCGATTGTAGAGGGTGAACAGACGCGTCATGCGGATGGTGTGGCTCGCGCAGACGAGCACAATCCTCCACCGACAGGGCGTGACCTGCCTCCTAGGGCCATCGACCCGCGGTTAATTCCAGCTCGTAAGTTCCCATGAGCACTCTCTACTCCCTTTGCTCACTAAAGACAACATATAGAGGAAGGTTCCTTCACAGAACGCCTCACCACTACTCGCAGTCACGAGCCAGCTCCCGCACAACATGCACCCCAGCCGCTGTCCCCGGCCCGTGACTCACGCACGGTGATCGACAAGGACCCGTTTGCGACGCCGACAAGTGCAGAGGACACGCTCACTGGCGCAACGAGCCAGGATGTATACGAGAGCATCGGGAAGCCTGTGAGCGGGATGAGTAGCGCGGAGGCGCATCACGACGGCAAAGCGCACCGGAAGAGGAATATGCAGGGAAAGGACCAGTACGGTACGGCAGATGAGCTGTGAAAGGATGAGGGCCTGCTTGAATTGGATGACTAGGTTTATATATATGGCCATTTGACTACGTATACACGATGTATTACAGAAAAATGGTATACATGAGGAAACATACGAACAATAGGAGGCATGCAACTCGATCAACGTCATCTCCCCTTTCCCGGCTCTGGATGCAAGTGGGCACGTCGGGCTCTACTCAGTGTCCGCCTTTCTACGCTTGTGGCTCGTAGAATCGTCCGGAGTCTGGGACTCGAGATGGGAGCTACTGGGTGTACCGGTAGTACTACCAGTGACTGTCGAGCCTGCCGCCTTCCGTTTACGAGCCTGCGGCGTGTTATGGGAACCACTGGGTGTACCAGTTGTACTATCAGTGACTGTCTTCCGCTTGCGGCTCGCAGAATCGCCCGGAGTCTGAGACTTGCGGTGGGAGCCACTGGGCGCGCCGGTTGCATTCCTGTTGACCGCCATCGAGTCTGCCGTCTTCCGTTTGGTCCGCCCGACTGAAGGTCCTGGTGTCAAGATCGTGTCCGCCTGCCCGAGGTCAAGGAATTGATCGGCAGTCTTGTCCATCTGGCCTCCTGGGAGCGATAAAGTACTCATGAAAGCATCCAATATTGGCCCATGACTGTCTAGAATCCGTCGAGCGTCGGGATAGGTGATTTTCGAACTGGAAACTATAGGATTCGTTGATCCAGGTGTACGCCCGTACGCTTGCCATAATCCCTTCAGCGCAGCTTTCCGTTCATGGTTCTTGTTGTCTTTCCGCTGATTCCCTAGTATGGCGGGCTGTGCAGCACGCGGCAAGTACACATCCAAAGCCTCCATATCTACAGCCCGGTAATGTTGTTGTAGCAATTGATACAGGGCGTCGAGAAGAGCAGCAAGAGGTGTCCGACGCCGCTCTGCATCAAGCGCCAACTTGACGGTCGGCCTGCCCAGTTGGATCGCCGTGAACTTATGTTCGCCACCAACGAAATACTCGCCATCTCTCCACTCTTCATCAAACATATTGTGCTTTTCTTTGTTGAGGCCTTTGTTGGTCTGGTTGGCAGTGCGTAAGACTTCTGGTGGTGCGTCAGGCGACAAGTACACTGGGTGAGTATATTGATGTCTGTGAAACCGAAAAGCCAGCCATGTCACCACGTGGATGAAGGACTCGAGATCGTCGGACAGCTCGTTTGGCTTCAGAGGATATTTGAGCAACAGCGCTGACTGAAACGGCCATGTACCCTGTAGTTATGATTTAGAGCCAAAATACTTCTGATGGTGTGAATTGTGCTTACGGAGCGCCCATCTTGTGTCTTCTCTTTACCCATATCTTCCTGATATTTGCACATGTCCCAATCGTTGAGAAACCCAGTCAACTCGCCGTCCGGTGAATTGACATGAATGAGAATATTGTTGACACTCACGTCGCGGTGTAAAATCCGCGCTTTCTCCCAGGCTTCTTGATGACCTGCATGAAGTTGAATCAACCAAAACAAAACACATCCGTAAGGAATCGAAGTAGCCCATACCTATCAGTGCATATGCCACATAGATGATCATAGAATATGATTCGTCATACTTCTCCAAAGGTTGACCGACCTGCTCGAGAAGAACGCGGTAATGTATTCGTGCTTTTGGTCTCTTTGGTTCGGGTATGAGCTCCTGGTTGCTAGTGAGTTGAGCCCTGGAACCCCCGACATCGCCTCCTCCTATGGCAGTAGCAACATATCGGACGTTATTCTGCTTGAGCCGGGCATATACGTCCAGTTCGGGGTGAACACCATCTGCATCGGGCCTCCAGTAGTCTTTCAGAAAGACGAGACGCTCCTTCTCGATATCAAACGCGATAAATCCTCGTGTGGCACGCCCAGTAAGTGAATGGCTAGCTGAAAGGTATTTTCCGATCAGGAATTGGCGGGAGGGCGGAGGCTGGGATGAGTCGGCATCAATCGGAGGCGTGTCGATGACCGGGCAGCGCACTTGATATATAGGGTAGAGACGGGCATTGTCAAGGATATCCTTAACAAATCCAGTTGTATCCTCATTTTTGTCCCGGGAGTGGTATGCACGAAGACGGTCAAGTTGCTCCTTGGTAGCAAAGTCAGCAGTGGGGTCGTATCCGCGCTGCTCGGGTGTCATGGTAGCGAACCGGGATATGAAATTGAGCAGCTGTCCTGGATTCTCCTTCAGATTGATGTTTTCAGAGACTGCTGCCCCAGAACGATCCCAGCAGATCAGGCGAGCGCGCATTCGAGTGATATAAATCATGAATAAGAACACACGATGCTGCCGATCGAACATCTGGGCTGCGTATTTTGCGATTTGTGTGATCGACTTGTTCCCTGGACCTCTCCGGAGGAATGGCTCAACAACGCCGTTACCGCTGTAGAACGCTGAGATGTCCGCGTTGATCTTAATCTCAACGAGTAATTCTGCGAACGCATATGCGACTCGAGCGGCGTATTGGCGTCGTTCCGTATCACGGACGGCGGCAGGATTTACGAGAGCGAAGGCAGCTTTCGCCAGATCAGTCGATGGATAGATGCCGGCGTCAGGTCGGCTGTCGACATCGGATGATTCCTGCCAGTCGGCTGTGTCTTTGTATTGAAGGCCGTCCTTCGACTTCAGTGACAGGACTTTGTTGAAAATACGGGACTGCAGGAGAACAGATTAATATCTGAGCTGCATGAACCTTGAAGTAATAAATAAGTACTTACGAGGACCGGGTACGTATTAGGTTCCTGGCCGTGTGTAGATATAACCTTGTCCAGGTCGCTGAAGTCTCCAATACCTTGGAGCTCTTCTTCGGTCAAATCTTGTCCTCCCGACGCGTATCTTGACATGAAATCCTCATAAGATACTTGTATCATTGTGGGAACTACTTGTTGTAGGATTTTTTGGGAATATTCCTTATCTTTTACCCCCAAATTGTGAGAGGCTGGAGAAGGTTTGGCAGGCGTCCTTCCGGAACCGAGGATCTGTTGTATACCTGAGGGACGTTCAGGAGTCCGACTACGTGCAGTTGTGACCTCGCCTGCTGGTGGGTCGACAACAGACGGAGAGGTCGATGACCCTGGAACAACTGACGAGTTGCGAGAAGCAGCACCTTCAGAGGCAGACATATTGTAAGACAGACAGAACGATATGGTATGAGTAGAGGAACAAGACGAACAAAGTGTTGAGAATTAGTCCGATGAACTTCGAGCCTTATAACTTGTACTGAACTCCCGCAGGCCGTGTGGTGGTATGTCCTGCAGAACGGCCATAGTAGCCATGAGTCACTAATAGCCGTGATCAGTGAATAGAATCTCACCGTACGAGACGCGAACGAAACAAAGGAAGTTCTGTATCTAAACAGCTGTGTGGCCGGTGTCGAAAGATGAGATTTGAACGCAAGACAAAGAACACAGCCCTTACGCACCTGAACCGTGTGAACGGGGCCTGTGTATTATCCAAATAGGGTGAGAATGAAGGCCGTGAGGATGAGTAGGAGCTGTGGCGGTTGATTGTGAACGTTGGTTTTCAACTTCACCTTCGGAAGCAAAGGAATGGACGCGGCAATCACCGTCACGGTATAATAGCCGCGTCGCTGCGAGTTGCGTTGATCCGGAGGTGCACAGTATAATCACAGCTGCTGAAATAAGAAAGTACACCGACCACACGTGCGATGAATGAAAGTTGCTCCGAGGCCGTGCAGACAACACGTACGCCAGATATTGATGGTTCTCCCAACTTTGGATGTGAGTCTTTCTGACAGTCTAAGGACATAAGTAGTACTTGTGAAGTTATGAGGCTCTGAAGTTCTTGACATGCACAAGTATGATCTGCGATGGTGTTGGGCAATAAACATCTACCTGGAGAAAATATTGTGAAAACAGCGCCCGAGTGTGGCGAGTCACGTACACGAACGGTCACACTATAAGTGTCACGCCTGTGGATGGCGTGACTCTGTACGGGACTCGAGCACTACTAGTAGGCCGCCGCACTACCACCGCCGCAAGCTTACAACAGATTTACCCAGTGCCCATGGTTGATAGCTAGCTTCGCGAATAGTACTTGAAGGAAGGGATAGCGACCTAGCTCAGGCAAATATCCCCACCTACACCCGTGATGGACTGTGTCTGCGAAGATGTCGACATGGACGATGTCTTCAACAGCCTCTCACACGTCGTTCGTGGCTTCTCGGCGTTAACCTGTGGGGGAACTACCTCACGAATGTAAGTTCTATCGAAGGTGCCGTCCGCACGAATCATCTACTTACGGCATGTATTTTTCTCACTCTGTGCTGTAGGAAATGTCATGACCTCGGCGACGAGATGGTACGTCCTCGGCCCGTCCCGGAAGAGACGCGGAGATCACTGACTTTTGACCCTCGCTCCAAGCTAAATTCCATCGACCAGAAGCTGGTGAATGCGCTTGCACACGCACGCATGCTTCGCAATGCCCTCTCTCGTATCAATCAACTTCCGCCAGAAATTCTTGGTAGGATCTTTGGCGCAGTCTCCGACCCATGTATACCATCAGCGCGGACTCGCACACGATCGGATTCATGGGTTGTTGTGCAACAAGTCTGCCGATATTGGCATGTACTTGCAATGTCCACGCCTTCGCTATGGACCGATATCGATATTCTGGACTCTCACGACGACGACCCTGCCAGCTTGCCACGGCGCTCCTTAATACTTTCCCGCGAAGCTCCCCTCACAGTTCACATTCAGTATCCACGCGTGCACGCAGAATCGGCGGTTTACCGCGAGTTACTCGGGCAGATGTCCCGCGTGCGAGAGCTGTACCTCTATGGTGTACGCGATGTCGATGATCTCGCTGATTTTAATGCACTCCCCGCACCTCAGCTGACCACGTTCGTGGTGCACGCAGTACCAGGAGAAAGCAAGATATCCCTCGACTCCGACGAGGCACAGCAACTTCCGCCTCTCTTCGCATCTCACGCACCGAGATTGAATCTTCTAGGAGTCGATAAATTCCGTATGAGCCCGCGCAACCTCCGTTCATTCACCTGCCTGCGGTACCTCTGGCTTCAACCTGATAAATGCATCCTTCCGCACTATCTGCACAGTTTACTCGTCCTCCTTGACTCCAACCCCACGCTTGAGGATCTCATCATAGAGGGTGTCGTACTTGAATCTCCCCCTTTCCACACCCAAGCTCGTACACAGGTACCTCCGTATGTCCAGCCGCAGGCTGAACGACGTGTCGCGCTTCCCGATATCCGGCGTATCGTCTTTTCGTTGTGCGACGCGGGCTTTGTCGCCTTACTCCTCTCGCACCTCACGTTACCTGACAATACTGTGATGCGCCTTGTTGCATGTACAGCACGCGGCGCAAATTCTTCCCCGCTCCTCCCGCCAGATATATCATACCTTGCAAACGTCGCGTCTGTCACCGCGCTCGCGCTACGGCTCGGCGGTGACACTGACAGGCATATCTGCGCGGTGTCGCGTGGAGAATCGCCCTCGTCGCAGATCGCACAGGCTGATGTTGGTGCTCGCTCGGGCTCTGCGCTTTGGATCAGCGACCGCACCTATGGAGACGGGTGGATCATCGACCAGCTCTGCCCCTCGCTCCCGCTCGCGCAGATCGAAGAGCTTTGGCTTTCAGGCTTCGACAACCGCTCACCACAGAGCTGGCACAACACCTTCTTTGCCATGCCCTGCCTCGCAACGCTCGTCCTCACTGACGCGAAGTGGAACGCCGATGACTGGTTCTGTGCGCTCAGTATGCCCGTGCCTGTTGACTCAGCTGCTGGTCCGGACAAAGGGATGATGGGCGATAGGAGCAAAGACGGAGTAGTGTGCCCCGCGTTGCGTGAGCTGCACGTACGCGCCCCCTCGCTAGCGCTCCTGTCAACGTTAGGTCACTTCGTAAGAGACAGAGCGCGGCGTGGACGGCCGCTGGCAATCGTGCGCGTCATGTTCCTCCCAGGCCAACCTGAAATTGTGCAACTCTGCGCTCAACAGGCGGATGGCTGGCGGCGGTTGGTCATGGAAGAAGTAACGATAGAAGTTGTGGAACAGTTCCCCAAAATGGTGTTACCTAGAGTGTGCACTAGATCAAGTGGCGTGCATGGACTCTGGCACGATACGATTGACTGACAATGTTTCACATAGAGGATATACGTCGACGCAGTTTAATCTGATACTACAGTGTGTTGTCAGTAATCATACTGTAACCCTTGCTTATGACTATTAGTACACATTTGCGGAATAATCGAACCTTTATCATCAATTGCTGTCTACTCGGGTATATGATCCTTGAACCACTAGGTGAACTTATCAGATAGAGTCCGGAGACATAGGTGGTATGCGACAAACCTGCGTTAGGAACTGCGATGAGTCCTTCGGTGTGCGCTTCTGTGTCTTGTAGTCCACGTAGGTAGCACCGAACCGTATTTTATACCCTTCAGCCCTATTGAACACATTGAGTATACATCTGAAAGAGGGTGTGTATGGTCGTGTTATACCATTCGAAATTGTCAAGTAGACCTAAGGTCAAAGGGGTCGTTCGTCACCAAGCTACAATTTCAATGCAGGGAAGCACTCACTCCATGCAAAGTAACCTCGGATATCAACTCCGTCCTCTGTGACAGCCTGCAAAAGTGCTTTCGTGTACTCCTGGAAATATTCTTGTCTGTCAACGTCATGTACTGCCTGCTCCACAGTAAGGCTGTCCTCGTTCTTTACGCAGAATCCGTTCTCCGTTATGCTAGAACAAGTTAGCGATACATAGGTAGATGATTAGTTATGCTCGCGTACTAAACAGGCTTTCTGTAACTCTATGTGGACAGTCAAGACGATGATCTGAGTGGAAGATAGAGGAGTACCAACCTTCCAGATATAGTTCAGCAACTAAGGCGCGGGGAAGGAGAAGTCAAAACACTGCATTTGAGAGGGTCTGACTATCCACTGACCGACCGGAATCCTGGCCCATCTTGTAGAAAAACTGTGTCAGCGAGCGAGATCAACGCCATAAATGAGGAAATTCCTTACATGTTTGCAGCCATGCAAGATCCGCTGTCAACCGGCAAGATATGGTGTCAGATATGGTGGCACAAAACTAAGGGAGCCTACACACATTGAGTCCCCATCTGTGTGCCATCCGGGCGCGTGTGGGTCGTAACGATCTTACCACTCAACTCGTCACCAGTTTCGCTCGCATCCTCTATAACATAGCCTAGTATTAGTCTTATCGTTCCGTAATAAGCTCAAATCTATGGTCATACCGGCGAGGTGTGTCGTATAAGTGTTCAGGCCGAAGAAGTCTGAGGAGCCTTTGACTACGGCTAGCTCTTCAGGAGTGAACTCGGGAAGACGGATGCCGAGCATTGTTTTGACGCTGCTTGGGTAGAAACCTTTGTAGATTGGATCCTGATGCCGGCATGAGTTGGTGGACTGATGTACGGCTAAAATACGTATGCATACCGCAAATCTCCCTGATATCGAGTATATCAGAGACGATAGCTTGTGCTATATGAACGAAGAGACTCACCGAGTTTGAAGTCCATGCCACGCTTTGCAGCGTCTACATCTGTCATAAAGATGAATTCAATTTGACAATGTTATATATTTGGGGTAGTCCTTACTTTTCTGGGAGTTGTCGTATGGAATCAAACCGTGCGCATCGAGAGTGATGCCGATTACGCCGCCTTGCTTTGCTCTATACTCTTCGCGATAGAGTTTGACGGCGTACGCATGCGCCAGAATAAGGTTATGAGACGCACTGCAAGAACATCGAGTCAGTCCAACGCTTCAGTGTCTTCTACCTGGAAACCTACATCCAGGGTTCGGTGTTACTCCTATGCCCGGGAGCGAAGACACCGTTGCCGTAGCCAAGTACTGAAACACACCAAGGTTCATTCAAAGTGATCCTATGCCCGGATTCATCAATCAACACCATTATGAGACGGCGCGGATTATAGTGCGCCTACCAGTGCTTGACAATATCGCCATAGGCGTCGAAAAGGATCTAACAATTCGCGCAGTGAGCAGATGCAGCGCTAGATACACATGTGTGCAAGCTCACCTTCGCGTAATTGACGAAGTCTGCGATGATCTCTTCTTTGTTCAACCATCCGCCGTATCTATCCTGTAGCTCTTGCGGCAGATCCCAATGATACAATGTCTATGTTTGGAATGAGCTTATAGCGACGCCCGTTGCCCGGCAATAATAGTACTTACCACGAAAGGAATGATACCGTTCTTGATAAGTTCTTCTAGCACAGCTCTGTAATGAGCTATGCCTTCAATGTTGACTTCATCTTTCCTCCCTCCTTTAGGAATGATCCTCGACCACGAGATAGAAAACCGATAAGCCTTTACACCATAAGCCTTCAGCAGAGCTACGTCTTCCCTCCAAAGGTGATAGGAGTCCGTCGCGACGTCGCCATTCGATCCATCTCTAATTTTTCCAGGTATCTTGCTGAAGGTATCCCAGATGGAAGGAGCGCGTCCGCCCTTGTCGAACGAACCCTCAATCTGGTACGATGCTGCGATACGGAAATAAACGTTCATCAGCGTTTGATGAAGTGCATCGCGTTACGGAAAGGTTGACCTGTTGCATAGCCCCAGACAAAGCCCTTTGGCAGGTGGAGGTCGGCTGTCGTCGAAGCTGACATGTTTGGTAGTTCCTGTAGCCTGCAGTGTTGGCTCAAGTCTCTGACCGAAGGATGCCACGGCTGGGCAACTTATGGGTATCGAAAGGTCTAGGCAGGCGGGAAAAAGGAGCGAATGACGATAGGAACGGCGCAACCCCGGTGGAATCGTTCATCGTGCACCGACCCAAGAGCCGACAGGACCTTCCAGAGCTATACAATTGTTTTGTGCCTAACAAGCCTCTGCGCTTATTACGATTCTCCACGTCCTCGATGGAACGTGAGCAACCTTGTGATCGAGCTCATCCGCCAACGTTTCAACCCTTGCACGATGGTCGGATACAAACCATCCCTGAATGCAAATAGACTGTCAAAGATTGTACTCTCACGGCTCGCCGTACTTCCTTCACGCTCTATGCAGCTCGTAGTCCATCACTGATGTACCATTCCAATGGCAACATATTTCATTACTCACAGGTAACCCGGATATGAGTCATAGAAACCGCCGTACATCGAGAACAATTGGATTCAGAATGCTAGTTGATACAGCAAGGATTGTTTGAGGTCTTGTACGAGGACTGATGACTTTAAATAATGAGACGTGACTTGAATGTACCCAATCGCTTCGGTGAGGGGCAAGAGGGGCTGCGAGGTACCAGCTCGATGACTAGGGACATGACGTGAGCTTGTGTACAGGAGATCTCGTGCAAGAGTTACCGTCGTGTTCGTGTTCTCTCTGCCATTCATCCCAATCGTCCTCCTCGTCATCATCATCGTGATGACGGATGGCAACACACCCATCTTCGAAACTGTCGGTGATGGGGAACGCGCTTGTAATGTTGGGAGCGGTTAAATCCATCGTTGTTGTCACGGGAAGACTGTCTGAAATGGTGTGCGGCACGGGATGTGTAAGATTTGGGTTCCTGAGATTCAGGACGAATCTGCAGATAAGAGTAGTTGAGACGCTGAAGACAGTGTGTTATATTAGTATACAGGGCCTGGGACGAGTGAGATCATACATATTTGTCAAAGTCGAAGGTACGCCGCGGATGAATGGCTAAACGACGAGGGTAAAAATGCAGTGACCAGGAAATCACGACGAAGAGCATACCCTTCCCAACTACATGTGATATTAGCCATCTTCTCCGCAGATAGATATACATGTGAAACACCGTACCGCAAGAGTCAAGATGGTACACAAAGACGTGACTGTCATAACCCTTGAAGAAGATCAGAACCTGACCAGCGTGCAGAAATTGAATGTCTCACCCGAAGTACATCGTGCCTACAAGTAAGGGTAAGGATCAACATCGGCAAGAATAGTGGATTACTTGGTTTTACC
This sequence comes from Phlebia tremellosa, assembly GCA_011032875.1. Taxonomy (NCBI): domain Eukaryota; kingdom Fungi; phylum Basidiomycota; class Agaricomycetes; order Polyporales; family Meruliaceae; genus Phlebia; species Phlebia tremellosa. The sequence continues at coordinate 19,218 of JAAIFI010000029.1, forward strand.
GTCTCTTAGAATAGTATCAAACAATGTTCTGTGACGTGAGGAGCCAATAGATATCGCCTTCACCAATGTTAAGACGAAGATAGAGAAGTCGAACAAAAGCATGCCGGACCATGCTAGGGCGAAACCTGCAACAGTTGAGTGAAAGAGCATGATCAGCGTCTGTCAGGAACTCACTCTTGGCTCTAGATTTCATGATATTCAATACATGAGGATAATAAAGACGCGCAGAATGACATACTGGGACTCCGATAGGGCAAGTGCTCGTGCTTTGCCTATACCTGGTGGCTGTACGACTGTGTCATTGCGTTTCAAGCTTAATGACCACTGTATGAATGTTGGTTTGAATGAATATAAGTTGAGAGTCAAATCCTTACTTACACAGGCAATCGCAATCAGTATGACCGATACCAAGATCAAGAACCACTTGACGGGTCTATTTGAATTGTATAGCGCATACGTTCGGATAAGGAGCACGACTGGGTACAAGAGCTTTGATCAGCGCAGAATTCACGGAAAGGATGTGAAGATCTCACTTCCAATGAGTCCCTGTGATATTACGAGGTAGATCTGGTGGGCACTGGTATATAGGTAAACTTGAGAAGTTCTGAGGGAGAAAGCGCAGCTTACAGCTGGCATACGTGAGTCCATGTTAACATTGAGCCCCCGGGTAATCAAGGGCTGAGCACACTCACTATGAGACTCTGCTGTTCCTGAAATACCTGCAGGAAGACAGATATGTGCTCCAGCAATGCTACATAGCGTATGACGAAGTACAAGCTCCTCATCCAAGTATGATGCCCATCTTTCCATAACCGTTCAACTTCCAGCGGTAACATTAAGACATAGTCATAATACAGGAGCGCTGAGGATGTTGTTAGCCGGTGCCAAGAACGACGAATGATAACTTACTGAAGGCGGCTACGTCCAATAAACGATTGAGATATGCATCACTAGACACCTTTTATTATGCATCCGCGAACGGAGATGAGCGACAGTGCTCACGAGAATGCCTGTATGGTCGATGCGGCACCGTCCAGGTTCCCCGTGGGGACCATGGACCTTACCACGAGCTCGTCTCGTGCAAATGGCGCTTTCCGCGATGAGATGTGGTCCGAACGAGGGTGGTCTCTGTCAATAGGTTGTTACGCGAGCTTTTGAAGGAAGGGAGAAGAACCACTGAAAGAAGATGTGAGGCCACGGCATATTATGTGACACTTTCCGTCTCCGCATTTGGCGTGGACGTGGGCGTGTGAAGCCCGCGGAAGCCCAGGGTTTCCCGAAGTACTGTGAGTATCGAAGAGATCATACCATCATGATGAGAGGCAATGTCTCATGCGCTTCGTCCAGTACCGTACCGGTGTAGTATAGGAAAGCTGAAGGTTGTATATGCCACACCTGTAAGAAGAGGCGGATGTCCGCATCATAATTGAGGGGGGGACAATGGCGCAAATCACGTCAGGAAAAACCAAAGAGCAGGGACAAGCAAGCTGGAACAGTGTCACGCAGCACAATCACACACTGGTTCGTGCAAGCTATTGATGATTGATGTCTGATTTCCATAGGATGATGCTAGCATAGCCTCCTCAGTCAGATCTATCAGATCAACTACATTGCAAAGCCAGACAATGAGTAAACAGAGAAGTCTCTACGTAGCAACCACTTGCCTCATCTAGTGCTAAATAAGACCCAACGCATCCCTTCGTACACTGACCGCATATCCGGAAGCACTGATTTAGGTTTGCGAATGTGTCGCGGCGATAGTAACGCTGCTGAAGCCGTGCTTCATCAGAGACCGTAGGTCGCCAATACGACTCTTACTGACCCATGGGATGCGGATCTTTCGTGTGACGCTCTGATAACCGCCGCTCCAGCTCCTCAAACGCGCTCAGCGATACGCTTTTGGGAGGCTCCGGCGCGTTACTTTTGGTCCGTATATTGGGTGGCCATTGGTCTTCGGGGACTTTCAGGAGAGCGAGCGAGGTACGCAGAGACTCCACTGCTTTCCGATACTCGCCAAGAGCTTCGATGTATAGGTCCTGCACGCAGATGGCACAGCCTGACATACAACATTCTGCACACAGATCAATAGCTGTGCGCACGAAGTATAGGGCACAGCTCACCTTCGGGACCTGGTGGCTGGGGTTCCACTGGAACGGCAAAACCCATGAATGTGTTCGCCACATTTCGCCTACGGATGCTACCACTCGTTTGAAGTGTAGCGGCCTCTTCTGCGAGCTCCTTGATTTCCTTTCCGTACGCCTCCTTGCCCCGTAACGACCTCTCTAACCGCTCGTACCGCTTCGCGAGATTCTGCCCGCCCCGAGTCGGCTCTTTCCAAGATGGTGCCGATGTCGACACGCGACTAGGTTGTATTTGTGTAGATATTCTTTGGCATGTCGTTATGTGGTTATTGTGGGTAATAATCGTGGGACGTCTAACGAATCGCAGCATTCAAGTAAGAGGTTCATGAGAGAGACGAGCGTGGAGATTCGTGTGGAAGTTCCGGTTGAAGTCACGAAGCGCTCAAAATGCCGGGCGCGCTTAGTGATGAGCGCTTCATTAAATTGGAAATCTATTCCCACGCTTACCTTGGGATGCGTGCGCGCCACAGCCGCGGCGGGCTCACGACCATCCATTTAGCTTGCTGCTCGACATCGATCTGCCATGTCGTCGGGTACAGCGCTGAAGACATTCAACTTGAACAATGACATCGTCGAAATCTCACCGCAGGATGAGATATTCATGTTCGATCCCGAGGCGAACAAACGACTGAATAGAGAACAGCCATGGGCACGAGAGTGCGTAGCTTTCGCGTCGATTATTCGACACAGAGGTCGAACTCATCTTCCATCATAGCCCGCATTACTTCAAGACATGCAAGATATCGGCGGTAGCTCTGATAAAGATGGTGCGTTACGGCCGATCTTCGTATGTACCGTTCCTAATTACACCACTGCAGGTCATACACGCCCGGTCGGGTGTACCCCATGAGATCATGGGCCTAATGCAAGGGAAGGTTGTGGGGACGTCGCTTGTCATAATAGATTCATTCGCTCTGCCTGTGCAAGGCACGGAGACGCGTGTCAATGCACAGAATGAGGCAAACGAGTACATGGTGCAATATATCCAAAGCAGTGAGAGGGTCAGTGCGTCATATCTTCGTTCACGCAGAGCGAGAAACTTACCGCACACTCAACAGGTACAACGTTTGGAGAATGCTGTTGGGTGGTATCACTCACATCCGGGATACGGATGCTGGCTTTCTGGCATTGACGTGAATACACAAATGACCAACCAGAAGTTCCAGGATCCATTTGTCGCGGTTGTGGTATGTTCCTGTCTACGCGGTCTTGTGGTATATCTGATCGGGGATTAGATTGACCCCAACCGTACCATTTCGGCTGGCAAGGTCGATATCGGTGCCTTCAGGACTTATCCAGAGAACTACACGCCACCAGACGCTGTAGCATCTGAGTATCAATCTATCCCATTGAACAAGATCGAAGATTTCGGCGTACATGCCAACCAGTACTATCCATTGGAAGTACAGATCTTCAAATCCAGTCTTGATTCAGAATTGCTAGGTCTTCTATGGAACAAATATTGGGTCAATACGCTGAGCCAGAGTCCATTGATTTCTGTAAGTCGTCACCTAAATTTGTATCATTTGAGAGGCTTATAGACGCATCTCAGAACCGGGCATACGCAGTCTCACAACTTGCGGACCTTCATCAGAAGCTAGCGAAAGCCCAATCAACCGTACCAAATACCAGAGCTCCCGCACCAGCGAAGGACGAGAAGCAGTCAGCTCTCGCGAAGGTATGTTCCTAGTGATAGTTACCACGGCATCGTACATAACTTTGTTCAATAGAAAGAAGAGAAAAAGAAAGAAGATGCGAACCAGCTTGCGAAGAGTGTCAAAGACAGGTTCGTTGTTCTTTGAGTAGCGAATGATATATTTCCTGACTGGATTATCCTGCAGTAATAAGATCGCTATCGAGGCGCAACATGGACTTATCGCCCAAGTCCTCAAGGATGTTATATTCTCTGGTCGTCCAGGTGCATCCCCAGCGGTGGGTTTGGCTTCTGCAAGGGAAGCCATGGACACGGCAATGTCGATCGGCTGATCGTGTTGGTATACCGTCTCGCTGTTGTCTCTTCCCATCCTTGTTCCCTTCGTCGTCGCTGTATGTCATCTATATTGTATTGATAGGATCCCTCGCAACACAGCATCATCTAGACCATCGTATCTCCATCTGCCCACAATATCCAGCTCACTTTCGCAGCCAGAAACTGAAAGATGAACGTGCATGAGCGGTCGTCGTCGTTTGAGGGTTACTCTTCTTGTCCTCTTTGAGCGTCCTTCGAGGTCGCGCCTATGCTTCCACCGCCTTACTGCCTTGTCTGTGACCAACGTGTTGCCTCAACCTGCTGCACCAACTTGACTGCGTCGACTCGAAGTAGAAGGGTCCGCTCAAATTGAGACAACCGGGGCTATCGAAGATCATAAACGCAGTAGTGACTGGGTATATATAACGAACCTTCGTCGTCGAGAGCTTCGCGACTCTCTTCCCCAACTCCTGCATCTTCCTCGCAATCATGAAACTTACGAACTCTTGGTTATCTGCACTGGCAGCATCTCTTAGTCTTGCTCAACTTCCGACCTGCTTCGCCTGGGGCGCCGCGGGACACGAGATCGTCGCGACCGTCGCGCAGATCTACCTGCACCCGTCTACATTGACCTCCGTCTGCGAGATCCTCTACCCTGGTTCATCACTCTCTGGCCAGTCTCCGCCGTGCCACATATCGAGGATCGCAGCCTGGGCAGACCAAGTCAAACGCCATCCGCAGTACAGGTACACTGCACCCCTTCACTACATCGGCGCTCTCGACGATCACCCGTCAGAGACCTGCGCGTATCCAGGTCCGCGGGGGTGGGCAGGAAAGCGAGATGCGAACGTGCTGGGTGCTGTGAGGAACGAGACGAGCATTCTGATAGAGTACACGGACGGGTTGCACGACAGCGCGAGTGCGGAAGATGCTGTGAAGTTCTTGGTTCACTATGTTGGCGATATGCATATGCCGTTGCATCTCACAGGCAGGGACCGAGGCGGGAACAGTGACAAGGTGACGTTTGACGGCAGAGTAACTAGTCAGTATCATTGTTTTGTCTCCTTGCGACATGCACTGATTCCATGGTTTTGCAGACCTTCACTCTTTGTGGGACGGTCTTCTCATCGCTCAAGCACTCCGCACGATCCCTCACAACTATACCCGCCCTTTTCCAAGAGGCCGCACATCTGTTGACATTGAGTCGCACCTTCGCGGAGCCATTTACGACCCGTACGTCCGCCGTGTCATGTACGAAGGCATGGGCGTAGGCGACATACCCGGCCGTTTCGACTCGGAGTACACTTCCTGGCTGTCATGTCCCGCCGCTCTGAAGGTCCCCGTGTCGATGTGGGATAAGATGCAGACAGTAGTTGGACTCCGACATGTTGGCGACGAGGCCCGATGGGATGACGAGGTCCTGTGCCCGTACTCGTGGACGAAGGACCTGCACAAGCTGAACTGCGATCTCGTATGGCCGCCCGAGCTCGACCAGCCCCCTTACGGCGGCAAGCCGAAATCTGGCCAACCGTCTTCTGCAGATGTGCACTGGCATGAGGACCCCATGGACGACTTCTTCTCCCGTCCCAGACAGCCTCACCCCGACCTCCTCGAACTAGACACCCCAGAGTATTCTGGCCGTATCCGTAACGAATGGGTCGTTGAGAGGCTGATGGCGATGGCGGGGGTGCGGCTCGCGGGGATACTCAATGGGCTGTTCATGAACGTACAGGCGTTGGAGGACGACGGATGCACCACGTTGCCTCTTATTCCACTGTAAGTGGTCGTAATAATCAACCGGCAGTGGATAGCAGCGCTTTCTCTTCCGGCACCGACATACCCTCAGTTACAGGAGCATGAATGGGACGGATTTATAGCATAGAAGCGGCTAGTCTTTACTCTTCAGCACGGACCAGAACGACACGGATGACATGTATGATCAGATCTCAATTGTAATGTAGCATAATCAACAAGCATGCGAAAGATACGAGAGCACGTACAGAATCAATGGAGAGCCTTCCATCATTTAAGTCGGTCCGTCCTAGTCTTGCATCTCAAGTGCCCTCTTTGCGTGCGATATCAATATTTGTTTTATCACTTCGGTTACCTGTAAGGATACATTTCACTAAGCCCAAAATATCTACCGGAGAGCCGTCGGTCTGCGTGAGCACCGCGCAGGAGTCCCAAAGGTATGACAAGCACTTCATCAACCCTACACATCAAGCGCAACACATCTAGTAGGACCTTCCGAACATGGTCCAACGCTTTGCGTCGGTCCCGCAAGCAGGGCACTTGGTCTTGCCCGGCACAATCGGCGACCAGCGCGACTGGTCGAAGGGGATGCACAGGGACTTTGCGCCCGCAGAAGGAGCACGCTCGTCTTGCGGTTCAGACCTACAGACGCAGTCGTTCGTACGTGAGTTTCGGTAGCATGACAGATTCTAGATAGACTCACGCTCTGCCACTGCGCTCCTTGATGTCGTCCTCGCACGCCTCCACCTCGCACCACGGGATGACGGCGACGTTCTTGGCGTCGAGCGTCGGGACAAAGTCATCCCACTTCGTCACCTCCTTCAGGCGGTCGAAGTACGTGTCCTGCGCGCGCTTGAACATGTCCGCCTGGATGGTCTCGAGCAGTGCGGGGACGGTGGTCGTGATGTCGGCGAGGGGGAGTGGGGACTTGGTGCCGGTGTCGCGGCGCACGGACAGTGTTTGTTGCTTAGCGAGGTCAGCGGGGCCGATCTCGAGACGGAGTGGGACACCCTGTAGTGCACACGTTAGCTACCTGTACCCACATGCCATGGCGGAATCAATCTTACCTTCTGCTCCCAGTCGTTGAACTTGAATCCCGGAGTGTACCCTTCACGGACATCCGCCCTAGCCTTGATGCCGACCTTCTTGAGTTGCGCCGCAAGCTCCTCGCACTTGTCGTTAATGGCTTTACGGCCTTCGTCGGTGGTCTTGGCGGTGATACCGCACGGGACGATGACGGCCTGGATAGCCGCGACCCGGGGAGGGAGGACGAGGCCCTGGTTGTCACCGTGCACCATGACCATGACACCGATCGTACGCGTCGACAGACCCCACGAGTTCTGCCACACGTACGACTTGCTCTGGGGGTCGTTCGGGTCCTCGACGAAGATGTTGAACATCTCCGCCCGCGAGAAGTTCTGGCCCAGACAGTGGGACGTCGCGCCCTGGATGCCGCGACCGGACGTGGGGATGAAGCCCTCGACGGTGGTCGTGTAGAGACCGCCCGCGAACTTCTCTTTCTCGGACTTGACTCCGGGGACGACGGGGACAGCGAGGAGTTCTTCGTACACGCGGCGGTAGAGCTCCAGAATCTCAAGCACCTCCTTGTCTGCCTCGGGCTTTGTCAGGTGGGCGGTGTGACCTTCTTGCCAAAGGAACTCGCGCGTCCTCAGGAATGGCTCTGTAGGTGTCGATTAGCGAGGAAGAGATAGAGAGCTCAGAATGATTACTCACGAGGGTTTTTAAATTCCCACCGTACAACGCTATTCCATTGGTTCAACTTCAAGGGGAGATCTCTGTGGCTGTGGATCCACTTCGCGTAGTCTATCGTCGATTGTCAGCATAACTTGCACATAACTCTCGGGACGTGCTTACAAGGATACATCACAGTCTCTGATGTTGGACGGATAGCAATTGGCTCCTCGAGTTCAGAGGTTCCACTATAGATGGTTTCAGAAAGGAATGGCGAAGGGGTTGACTCTTTCACTCACGCTCGTGTGACCCAAGCAACTTCAGGAGAGAATCCCTCGACGTGATCCTTCTCTCTTTCGAGGACTTTCGCACTGACGAACATAGGGAAATAGGCATTCTGGACGTCCATATCCTTGATCTTCGAGTTGAACCAATCTGTTCGCGATGGACATAAGTACATAGGTGAAAAAATGGGCTGAGGAGACGAACCTTGGATGATCTCCCAGATGCCATAGGACCAAGGCTTAAGGATGTAGCATCCACTGACGCTGTAGTAATCGATCATGTCTGCCTTGGTGAGGACCTAAAAGTGCGTATATAAGTACCATGTCCTCGATAGACTGAATGCACGCACACTGGTATACCAAGTAGCAAAGTCGACCTCCTTTTTTACGCCGATAGCAATTTGCACAGCACCCTCAATCTTGGCATCCTCCTTCTCCTTCTTCTGACTTGGGGCGGGAATGTTTTCAGTCTTGATGGATTCCAGATCAAAGACATGTAATGGGTTCTCCTTGGTCTCCAGACTCTTGACGTATGAGAAGATCTCGCGTCCAGTCAAGAAGACCGTGGTATCTGCAGCATGTGCGCGGACCGCGAAGACGGCGGACGATTGCTCGAGATCAGAGCTGACGACTGTCACGACCTTTGAGAAGTTTTGTTCGTTGAGAGATAGTGGGGACACTGGATGTGACAGGTTAATACATGTGGATCAACTTTGACGGGCACGCACGAGTAGCCTTCCCCGCAGAGAAAAATTCTGCGAGCACTTCATCGGAGGCCTGCCGCAGGTCCTTGAGGTTCAACTTCCTGCCTATGCTCGTGCTAGTGAAGTCTGTCTTCTCTCCAGCAATGACGACAACAGGGACGACGGTCGCAGTCTTCGCAGTCTTGGGTTTGTACGCGACGATTTTGATGAGGTCGAATGATTTGGGAGCAGACGAGCTAGCCTCAAGCGTTTCCCGCCATGATTGAGGAGAAGTCGCGGCAGGATGAGATACAGAAGCAGCAGGAGTAATAGAGAGACTGGTCAATTTCTGTGTGATGCTCTCGAGGGTGGCCATGTTTGAGAGGACGGCTAGGTATCGTGGGTTGGGGAGAGTTGAGGTCAAAGCGAGAGGCCTTTTCGCGGGTCTTATCAGATCTGAAAGCCGGATGTGACTCCGATTAGCAGCCCTAATACAATATCGACGAGTAGTGCAAGAAAGCGATACCAGCATGGAGCGGTACCTTTCGAATTGATTTTATGCACCGGAATGCAGGTCCATAAATGAGTTCAACACGGTTCAACGTATATACAGCCGGCGTCATCCCCCGATCTCACCCAGCAACACTTATGATCAGCGCGCTCAACACCTTCCTCGACTCCAACGCGTATAACGTCTGAATTATGCTTTTATAACGCGTACATAGCACAGGGACTAATATAGAACATCTACTCTACAACACTGGAACACCTCGCACACAGCGTCTCGTCCGCCTGTCGGGTGTAAGTCCAGCACCGAGGGCATTTGTGTAATGTTGCAGGCCGCACGCGGATCGCTATCTCTTGATCAGAGCCTACAGAATCGTCTCGATATTGGGAATGACAAGCTTGACGAGAGGTGACTCACCAGGTATCGATACCGAGTCAGTGTATAGCCATTCAGGCGAAGAAACGCCCAAGGATCCCTCGTCGGTCACAGACGCGTCGGAAACAATGAATAATTCCTTGAGGAACTCCTCTGAATAGATGAAAGATGATGGCGAAATCAGAGACTGTGCAAGACTGTCAACCGGGCCGTGCTCACCTTCACGTCTTATAGTCCGCAGGAGGAGCGAGTCTTCTGGTACTTCATCAGGCAAGATTAAATCAACTTCCGCCTCCAGCGAGCTTTTCAGTTGTCTGGAACAAAGGAGTCAGACCCAGTATTGCATCATAAAATAAGATGAAATAAACACACTTGTTTCCTCGAGCTTGTTCCAACAGGGATAAGACAACGCGACGAACGCCCAGAAGCTCGTTCATCTCGGCTTCCGCCTGAGGGTCATTCCACTCTTCGGACTGTAGTATCGTGAGACACGAAACGCTACCCAAGATTGCGCAGACTTACAACAGGAGTCCAGGTTCTAGAGAAAGCAGAAGTGATGGGTTTGTCTTCGGCTAGCAGGGTTTCATGTATTTCTTCCGCAAGCTGCGGCACAATTGGAGCCATGACATTGATCATTGTATCCAAGATCTGACGCAAGTAATGAAGTTTCGTTAGTATAGGAGGAGAATTGCCACAGCCGACACAGCAGGCTACTGACCTTTTCCATTACTGTAATGATGGCCCTCCTCTCGACACTGTCAACAGAGGCGGCATAAAGGCAATCCTTAGTGATGTCCAAGTAGAAAGACGAGAGTGTTATGTTGGTGAAGTTGGAAAGTGCCGCGACCACTGAAAAATAGATGAGATGATAAGCGAAAATACGAGACTTGAACAACGCACCTCGAGGGAAAGTATAGGCTGCGTATCCGGCACGAGCTATCGCATCGAGCTCATACAGCTTGTGCATGACATATCGTTCAGACTAAACTTATTTCAGCACTAAGTCGCAGCTGAAGTACCTGTAGCACTCACGAGACCCATGTCCTCCCGCTTGACCCTGTCAACTACCGCCTGCCGCTTATCTCCCAGATTACCCAAGATAAACCGAGCGGAATTGCGTATCTTTCGGTGCGTCTGTACGCATTGAGCAAGAACAGTGGGACCGATGGGGGTGTCCTTGCCAGATTCGACAGTCGCAGCCCATAGCCGGAGCACTTCCAAGCCGTATGCAGGATCCTTCTTGAGATTCTATGCATCCCGCGACGAACTATCAGATCGTGTGTCGCATATTAAGACTAAAATACAGACCGTCCCGCCGTTCAAGATCGTCAGCGGGCTGACGATATTCCCAAGCGACTTGCTCATCTTCCGGCCTTTCTCATCGAGCACCATACCATGTGTGATGAGGGTTCCATACGGGCTCACCCGTGCTCTCTCCGCCGGTGCGCTGCCCACTGCTGTCAAAAGCTGGCTTTGGAACCAGCCGCGGTGCTGATCCGAGCCCTCAAGACACACGTCGGCATAGCGTCCCTTTGGCCTGGTTCCTGTCTTGTCCGCTTCGGCCAAGTCCGTGAGCATCGACCACGACGTGCCGCTGTCAAACCAAACATCCATTGTGTCCGTGCCCTTGACCCATGTCTCGGCAACATTCTCGCCCGCGACTCGGTAGGACGGAGGGACAAACTCGTCAACGGCGCCGTCCCACCAGTGACGTACGCCTTTGGCCTGCAGGATGGACAGGATGTGGGACAGGGACGTGGAGTCGAGGATGGCGCGATTAGTGGGCAGGTGATACAATGCAGGGATGGGTACGCCCCATACGCGCTGCCGAGAGATACACCACTCAGAGCGGGAACTGATGAAGGTCTCGAGACGGTTGCGTGCTGTCAGAGATAAAATTATTAGATAGTCATCACCTCATGAAGAAAGCGGCATGATACACACATTGAGATGGATAGAATTTAACGTCTTGTAAAGCCGCTATTGCATCGTCTTTGATTGCGTCCAGGTTCGCGAACCATTGTGAGGTTGCACTACACCAAAGATGTCAGTATGCAGAGCCTATTCGTGATATGCTGCCCGACATACAGCATGATAACTGGCTTGTCAGTCTTCCAATCATACGGATACTTATGTTTGATCCTCTCGATCTTCCTCAGGACACCAAGTTCCCCTAGGAGCTGAACCATAGTCTTTCCTCCTTCATCCAGGATTTCTTTCCCTGCCAAGCGCTTGCCCGCTTCGTCGCCGAGAACTTCCGAAACTTCTGGAGTGAATTTTCCGAGAGCGTCGACATGGCATATCAGCGATGAAGCTGAGGTGGTATCGACGAGTCCAAGGGAACGGAACAGAGTGTAGTCTTCTTGACCGTGAGCAGGCGCACAATGTACGAGACCTGTACCGGTATCGGGTGTCACGTGCTGAGAGGGGAGTATCGGAAGGGGTGCAGTTGATTCGTTTAGCTGAGAGAATAATGGCTTGTAGAGGGCACCGGCTAGATCAGAACCTGCACCGACATGAGCATGAAGTCAGAGTGATAGAGAAAGAGCACTTACCCTGGAGTTCCGTGATTGAGTGATTGAGACCCATGCTTTCCAGAATTCCTCGTAATTGCTCAGAACGTGCAGTAGCGAATACAACCACACCGGCATCAGGATGCTGCTGGTCTTGCATTACGGTATAGTGCATCTCAGGGTTCACTGCGATAGCCTGCACAATCGTCAAATTCGGCATCCCCGGGCACATCGAGCAGACAGACTCACCATATTTGCTGTCAGAGTCCATGGTGTTGTCGTCCATACAAGTAGTTGCACTCGAGTGTGCTTTCCCACAAGCTCTCTCAAGGGGGGACTCATAGCGTCTATCCGCGTCAAATCCACGTCAAAGGATACGTATACCGAATGTGAAACGTGCGACTCTTTATACTCGAGTTCTGCCTCTGCCAGAGCGGAGCGCGAAGATGGCGAGTAGTGCACCGGACGAAAATGTCGATAAATCATCCCTCTCTCCACCATTTTCTGGAAGACATGCAGTTGCCGCATTTCATAATCGTGGTCTACGTGGAAATATCAGTTATCGACTTTCTATGGATAGGCCGTCGACCTACCCAGTGTGCGATACGTAGTATCTTTTGTCCAGCCTGACATGACACCAAACTGCTGGAATTGAGCTTGCTGAGATGCAACCTGTTCCTTAGCGTATTTCTCTGCTTCCTCGCGTATGGTCACGGGGGGCACTTCCTGAACATCTTTCTTGAAGGAATTCAGTCCAGGGGAATCACAGAACTGACGGCAAGCGTACCCCGATGTTCTTGAGAACCTTGTTCTCTATGGGTAGACCGTGGCAGTCCCAACCGGGCACATAACTGTCATGGTACACGTTAACAAACCAAAGGAGGATAGAGCACTGTATAACGCACTGTACGCGATCTCCGATAGATACATGATATCGGTTGATTATGTCCTTCAGTATCTTATTCAGTGCGTGTCCTGTACGATCGGGTGAGCATGGCGTTCCGTAGAAGATGAACAACCAGTACCCATGTGTAAGTCTCCATTGGCATAAGGCGGACCATCATGAAACACGAATAAGGGCCCCTTCGCATGTTCCCACTACTTCAAGCAAAACCGTCAGTCTTTCGATGCACAAAGCGTCTGTACTTTCGAATCTGACCTGCCATTGGTATAGCTCTTCACAAGTTCGCGTCCTCAGAGGCAGCTCCTTTGACGAGTCTCGCCTGAGAGGAAACGCGGTCTTGGGAAGACGAAGGGTATGCGCGAACGCGTTATTGTCGACTGCAACATTGCGGGACTTCTCTGCAGAGCATGAAGCAGCAGTGCTTGAGAGGAATCGGCAGTTTTTCGTCGAGAGGCGGGTACACAGCGAAGCCCAACCTCTCATAGAGCCTCGTCAAGGTCTAAAGACCTCGTTGATTGGAACACTGCTAGATGTACCCGTCGTTGAGGATCCCCGGGTGCTGGACGGAGGTGAAGGAGGCTGAAGAAATCAATATTTACTGGACGATAACCACTTGACAAGTGGTTAGTACGGCCACGTGACTATACGCGAACGCATTATTTTGTTGTGTTGTGGCCATGTGTGTTGAACAAAACGGCGGACTCGCTCGTCGTCGTCTGCTCACCATCATCGTCTTCATCCATCTTTTATTTTCCTCTCTTCTCACATATTTCTTATTTTCTTAGCCAGGATCAGTTCTTAGATGTCTTCACAGCTTCCCGTACGTTCATCCGTGGCCCTCAGCGGCCTAACGGTGCACTGACCACTTTCGTCGGTACAGGTTCGCAGAACGCTACGAGCGACGTCTCGTACAACTGTGGTCAACAATAAAGAGAACGCGACATCGAGAGCAGTCCGAGCTTCAACACGCGCGAAACCCCCATCCAATACTGCCGACCCAAAGGCAGCTACCCATACGCGCATAACAGCTTCGACTATCGCGACGCGGGCAAAAACCAATGCAGCTGCACCTTCTCGTGCTGATCCCTCAATTCAGGTTAAGCGGAAACGCGAAGCCCTAGGCGAGGTCCCGAGACCACCAGCTAACATTGTAAGACAAGACAAGGAGTCGACGACTGGCGCGAAAGGTAAAGGCAAAGCCACTAAGGAGACTTTTGATGGCGTCGAACTCAAGAAACCGACGGTTATCGCGCGTCCCCCCCTAAAGGTTGTCGCGAGTGCGCGTAAGACTACCGTCACAACAACTACAACCACAACTACACGTCGAACGAGAAGCATCACTGCGGCGGCGGTGAAGGAGGAGGTTCCAGTTCAGCATCCCCGCCTCCATGAGCGCTCTCACCCTGTCCGTCTCCCTCAGGTGAAGGAGGAGGTGCCTCACAACGAGGATGCCATGGTCATCGATCACATCGCTCCTATTCCAGCACCTCGTGCGCTTAGTGCGCGCCGCCCTCCCGCCGTTACGGCCACTGCCCGTCGGGACATGATGCGCCGCGCTCAAGCGGCCAGGGCGGCACAGGAGAGAGACGAAGATGAATACACTCGGGCATACAAAAAGCAGCGTACGTCATCTGAGGCACCTGAGGACGAGCTGGCGGAGGTGGAGGAGGCAGTACGGGTGAAGGAGGAAGCTTATGTAGAGAGAGAGGTCGACCCTGAGACTGAGGACTGGGACGATCTTGACGCAGAAGATAAGGATGACCCGCTGATGGTGAGCGAATATGTCGTGGACATCTTCAACTACCTCAAAGAGGTAGAGGTAAGTCATTATTCGTCTTCTTGCTTCTGCCTCTCATCTTGTCCCAGCAAACGACCATGCCGAACCCGAACTACATGGAGATGCAGAAGGACTTAGCGTGGAAAATGCGAGGCATCCTCACAGACTGGTTGATCCAGGTGCACTCTCGGTTCCGTCTCCTCCCTGAGACGCTGTTCCTAGCCGTCAACATCATCGACCGCTTCCTGTCGTCGCGCGTGGTATCCCTCGCGAAACTACAGCTCGTTGGCATCACATGCATGTTCATCGCTGCGAAGGTCGAGGAGATCGTCGCCCCTTCTGCGGCGAACTTCCTCTACTGTGCCGATTGCTCGTACACAGAAGCTGAGATTCTCCAAGCCGAGCGCTATGTACTCAAGACCCTCGACTGGAATCTGAGCTATCCTAACCCCATCCACTTCCTGCGTCGCGTAAGCAAGGCCGATGAGTACAACGTCCAGGTTCGAACAATCGCCAAGTACCTCTTAGAAATACAGTGCCTGGAGTGGAGACTGATCGCTGCTCCACCATCACTTATGGCGGCCGCAGCTATCTGGCTGTCCAGATTAATTCTTGGGCTGTGTGATTGGGTACGCTCTTTCATGATTACCCTCCCATGTGGCGCGTGCTTATGCCATCATTTTTAGACACCCAACTTAGCCCACTATTCATCGTACTCTGAGAGTGCCTTGATACCCACAGCAAATCTGATGCTTAATTACATATTGAAGCCTATCAAGCATGAATCATTCTACCGTAAGTATGCAGGCAAGAAGTTCTTGAAGGTACGATTTCGCCGTGCTTTCAGCAGTCATACGTTTACCTTTGTTTTCATCTTACCAGTCGAGCATCTTCGTCAGAGAATGGGCTACTAGCCATTGGCAGGAGGGACGTCCGGTGTCATTGCAGGAGCAGCTGCCCAGACTCAAAGCTCTCATTCGCGAGGCCAGGGAACGTGAAGCCTTGGAGCAAGGAAGTGACGACTACGACCAACAGGGAATATGAACAGTCCTCTTTCGAGATCGGATTGCCCGCCATACACAAATAGCATCATCCCCGCAATCTATCACTTTCAGCATCCATTCTTATGGAACCCCGTTGTCAGGATCTCGCATGTTGTCATCGTCTCGGACCAGCACACACAACGCATCTATCGCATATCCCGCAATCAATGTTTATTGTTTTCCTTTCCATCTGTATCGTTCAAGTTCCTTGTCATCGTTTTCCACCTTCAACTGTCACCTGTTCTCCGCAACGCATCCCACGTCTGCATCTCCGCTCCGCGCAAAGCACCGACATTTGTGTTCACTTGCTTTGTACTGCGAACGGGTGTCGAAGAGACGACCCGTTCGCCCATTCGTGCCTGGCTCAACGAATGCTTGCCTTTGTTCTCGTGGCGCTTAAGCGATTGCAGAGCATTTCTTTCAATGTTCGCTTTATTTTCAATGTTTTGCACGTTTCGTCAAAGTCTACAGAGATCTTCATACACAATAGCTAGCAGCTAAGGCGTACCGCATCCTGTAGAACACAAACCAAAGTATTACTGTACTATCCGACGCCTCCAACTGAAGGCGCCTGTCCAACCTCACTCGAGTCGCTTGGACCCTTGTTGTCTTCAACGCTCAACATCTAACTCCTGCTTCTTGGCAATCGTCTCGCCGCCGTCGTCAAAAGCACCACCCAAGAATTGCAGGCAGCACTCAATCATTTCCCTTTAGGATGCAACCTATCCGTATGCAAAATGAAGAGTCAGAATCTGAGGATGACCTTGATTACATTCCCCCTGGCAATGATGGTGAGCCGGCGCCTTAGGCATACGACCTGGATATATGCCGACTGACATGTGGATGCTGTAAAGCTTCACACTCATCAGACGATGAACCAGGCACGAAGCGAGTGAAAACCGGTCCTTCAGAGCTTTCGGCGGAGGCAGAGGCGGAGAAGAAACGGTGCGCAAACATGCAGCGTGGACCGTTTTCTGTGCCTGAATTTTCTTCATGTTATACAGAGCAGCGGAGGCATTGTGGGCTTCGATTAAGGCATCTGCCTCGCAACAACCAAGAAACTTGCCCCCGCTCGCTAAGGTGGTGAAGATCGAGAAGCGATATCGTTTCGCCGGAGAGGAAGTAGTGTGAGTGTCGTTTCTACAGCCCCAGTCATTGTCGTGTGGTTAGGACTTGACGGCCTACCAGTGTTCTTCCTCGATAGAGAGGTCAAAGAGGTGCCCGAAGACTCAGAAGACGCAAAGAAATGGCCCCGATGGCAGCCACCAGATGAACCGCAAAAGCAGGATCCAATAAACACATCTGGAGAGGGCAAGACTCCAGCCCAGTCTGCCGTATCTTCCTCCACTGCTGGACCATCGACTTCAATCCCGCCAAAGAGTTCCGCTGCGAAAATCTCGGTTGGCAAGCGGCCAGGGCCCCGGAAGCCCAAGACAATACTTGCGCCACTACCTGGTTCCCAAAAGGCCAAGAAGCTCACAACACTTGATAAATCTGCCATGGACTGGAAGACACACGTCGAGTCAGTTGAAGGCGCTTCCGTACTAAAGGACGAGCTAGAAGTGAATAGGAGAGGCGGTGGGTACCTGGAAAAAGTTGAATTCTTGCAGAGGGTGGAGGAAAGGAAAGAAGAAGCCTTGGAAGCCAGTCGAGCAGGAAAGCGACGACGAGGGTAGTCCGTGGTGAGCGACAGCTATATATCTTTACAGGAAGGATAGGTGGCTCATTGCGACGTATGGCAGGGACAATATTGTTGTATTTATGTTTCGTTCTACTCGCGACTTGTAAGCTGTACATCGTGAAGCACTGCATACCAATCAGACTACTTCAAGTTGGTCTACTTATAGCCGTCTGACGTCTACAACAACTTGGGGTTCTCTTCGATATGTTACACTCCGTTCTTTGATCTGATTGTTATAGCAAAGTTGTTGTCAGGTGGTACTGATATCTTTCTTCCGTGAAGATTGACATCACATAGCACATGTGTCCTTGTATTTGGGTTGCGAACCCCAGACCATACTCCCGACTGAGTACACGTCTTTCCAGCATCCTCGAGTCATCACCAAGATTTAGTAGTAAGTCCGTCCCTCTCTCATTAGTTCCATCCACTGAGGCTGCTACCCCGTCATTAAGATGGGGATAGATAAAGGATTCGACATCGTACCGCGTTTGCGAAACAATCCGGAGGATAACACCTTATGGGCACAGTTTCTGGAGGATGTTCTCCAGGAATATCGCTTCGACCCTCGTCTGCATAACGACCGCTCGAAGCCGTTCATACAGTTCAAGATAGGAGAGCATCCCAAGCTGCAACGAGACGCCTGGCGATTTCGGCGTTTCTTTGCTAGCATAAGCTTGTCGGTGGCTACGACAGAAACGGTAGAGCAATACCTCGCCGGAGTTACCAAGATTGCCGAAAAGCATTTTGGCAACCGAGTGTACGAGTGGTACGAAGGTTCAAAGTGGCCCTACTATCAGTGGCCTGAAGTTTACGCCGTTGCGCGGGGCGAGAGTTGTACATTACCAGGGTATTACGAAGGACTGAATGGCCGCCTTCTCCTCGTGCGTTGAGTCTACCTATGCCCTACATTTTATGCTTAAATCTACTCATTAGGATACTGAGGGCACATTCAACAAGAACTGGCGATAGGGCAGCGATGTTCCGATAGATTGAGCGTCCATTCGGACGTGTGATGTCCAATTAGATATGCAATTTGTTACTCAACAGACCACGGATTCTCCCACTCCCACTACAAGGCACAAACAGTCTACGTTTCGTCCCTCATCACCTCTGCACTTATGGACTGCGCTCGGATCGTCGTGCGAATGGTGGGGCTTCTGATCATTGTGTTGGCGATTGTCATTCTTTACTTGCATGTATGCATAATAAGCATACTTCAGTCAGTCGTGGTAATTGCCCTAGACAGCTCAATGTGACCCGCATAGAGGAGTCTCGCCTTCCAACTCGAACGCTGCGGAGTGTAGCTCAAGGTTTAACTTTTCAAGGTTCGACTACAGCGTCAGATGATCTAGGCTGAATATAAGACTGCCTTTGGGGGCCTTCCTGGAGGTCTATCCCTTATCATAGGTCGATACATTCACCGTGAGTCAAACCACTTCTCTCTCAGCAAGCATATTGGCAGAGGACTAATCCGACTGAAAGATGGGAGTAGATCAAGGATTCGATATCATACCACGTTTGAGGGACAACCCCGAAGACAACGCCATATGGGCACGTTTCCTGGAAGACGTCCTCAAGGATTATTGTCTTGACTCTAGATTACTCAACGACCCTTCGCGGCCGTTTATAATGTTCGACATCGGAGAAGGTCCTCGACTCGAGCGGGATGCGTGGCGGTTCCGTCGTTTCTCATCCAAGATAGTCGGAAAAGACATGGGCGACTACCTCGACAGCGTAACACGCATTGCGCAAAGACATTTCGGCGGGCGTGTCTATGCGTGGTCTGAGAGCTTTGATTATGCTCGGCCTTACTACGACTGGAGAGAAATATATGCTCTTCGGGAGGGCAAAGAGGAAGAATTATCAGGGACCTACATCGATCGGGATGACGAACTTGTGCACGTATGTCACATGCCCAGCCCATATTTCTCTCCACTGATATGTTCTGGTCCAGGATTCTGAATGCGTGTTCAATAAGGAGTGGCAGATAAAACCGATACAGCCTTTTACGACATTTTGGAATGCTATAATCACGCGGCGCCTATCCAACTACCTGTATGCGTAGGTAGTTGGATGAGTGTACTACAATTAGATACGAGCGTGATGCATAGGATACAGGTCATGACTGCGATTGTGCCGCTTTACAAGTCGTTTTATGTTCTGCCCAATGCTGTTTCTGGCACGCGGAATCACAATATCTAACAAACAAGTGAGCCAAATTCCTCATCGCATCAGAACGCCATCCCATACCTGGTCTTTCCGCATCCACTGCACTTGCGGAGAACAGCACTGGGATTATTGCAGTGCGAACAGCGGTAGAGCTCCATGGTCCTAGTACTGATCTTTGGGCGGGCGCAATGATGAGTGCCGTCATCCTCGCCTTCGATGTGAAGTCCCTCTAGCCAGGCGGCGAGATTGTCTTCTGCCTTACTTGCAACTCGCTCCTGTGTCGTATCCCTGGAGTGCAATCCATCGAGACGCATGATGAATGAACTCCATTCTGCCCAAGCCTCTCGATAGCGCGAAACCACAAGCTCCCGTGTCAGCTTCAGGTTCGTATTGTGTTGCCGAGTGCCAAAAAAATTGTTAAACTCCCTTGTCATCTCCAGTTTTTTGAATGCATCCTATGGAGACGGTTTGGTAAGCCTCGCGGACCAACAGCATATGATCATCACTCACATTCAACTCCCGCAAGTCAGGGCTGAGCTCGCTGCCTTTGAGAGCAATGGTCAATAGGATATGCCAGTTCAGCATCGTAGGCATATGTCTGTTATCCGGCGATGTTTCTGACACGAATGCCTTCGCATCTTCCAGCGCAGATGTGATAAACGCAATACCTTCAGCGTATTCAGCGTCTCCGGTAGTTGCACTGGCAAGCTTGATCAGTCCGAGATCTCCAGCGTGGTCCACCGCACGCCAGCGGAGGTATGAGCGTACGAAAGGCGTGATCTGTTTGCATTTAAGGCCTTTCTTGCACGCCCTTAGACCCCGGGACGCGTTCGGACCAAGGCTTATCGCATAATAGTAGTACGCAACCTCAGGACTACGGTCGACGGCGCGTTGGGCCAGTTCGACGGCTTCAGGGATACGCTGTCGGCTAATGAGAAACTTCAACTCGATGATGTCTGCCATGTCCTTGTCTGAGGGATTCCCCGTCTCTCGTAGTGATTTCGCGCATACCGGGAGAGCATCCATCCACATCGTGAAGGGCAGACCCATATTGTCCAGTTCTGCACGACCGGTCCTTGGGTTTATTGCCTCGAATCCGCCATCAGCCACAGAGTACTCAGTGGTCACCACCAGGCGCGCTAACTTCCTTCCTAGTGCGAGAAGGTCGTAGTCTTGCACACAGCGCACCATAGCCTTTGTGTGGTCCACGTGGCACTGTAGAGTAAGGTACGTATCACACGCTTTAGGGTCGTACGCCATGAGAATATCTGATAAGTGCGGCGGAATTCCGCGTTGGAGGGTATCTAGGAACTTCTGTGGATCCAGGCCTGTAGTGTCTCTTTCTGCTTCGTTATTGTACAGACGGAAAAGCCCACCCATGACACTGCAACGCATAGTCAGGTCGTCGCTACGCAGACAAGCGACGAGCAGGCTAACGATAGCTGGAATAGCCATAACGTCGCGGGAACAATTGAGCGTCGAGTTTGTTAGAAGCTCGAGGGCGTGAGTGAGCATTGTGTATGATGCGGCGGGTCTGCGTATGTTGTTCAAGGTGTGCTTCAGCAAGACGGGCATGTTTAACTGTCGAGTAGCCTGGACATCAGCCGTCTTCTCTGTGAGGATAGCACATGCGGCATGATCAAGAGTCACTATGACGAGCTCGTTGAGTTCTTCATCGGCGGGGAACTCCTCCATGAGGCGAAGGAGCCTAGGGGCATGCCTCGCAATCTCACGACGCACTTCACCTCCGCCATGATGGGTGACCGTAGTAAGGGCTTGCAGACCAACGTGACGGGTGGAACGGATATCCAGCAGCGGCATCATCTTGGACACAAGACCTAATGAAAGAGATAAACAGCCTATTGCAATATATCATGGTGGGGTTACTGACCTCTTCTGAAGAGTCTGTCTCGGAGTATAGAGTCTACTGACATCCTCGCCCAAATACCTACGATACCGCCCATCACTTTCTCATTGCCGTTATACTTATTATATGCCCCCTCCAGCTTCCCCTGTATCTCAGGGAAGTTCGCGTGGATTGTCTTCAGTCCACTACGCGTCTCAAAGTCTGGTTCAATGTACTCAAGATCACCAAATTCTATTCGCGTGACTGGAGACTTACTGGGAAGTTCAAACATGCGACACAGAATACGAACTATGCTTTCCCACCCTCGCGTGTCGCTGATTTCATCGACAAACGCGTCTAACACGTTAGGTATATCGACATTTGACAGATCGCGTCCTGCGCCACTCGCTTTCACTTTCTTCTTGTTGGACTTCTTGCTACCAGGTCTAGGCATGGTGAGAACAACTGTGAGAATGCTATGAGTGAGCAAAGTGGGGGGGAGAGGAAGAAACGGTGCCACCTCTGACATCGCGCGGTGCACGCGTTTTGTACGCGTCGGGAATCGGCGCCATCAAGAAATAAACGCTGCAGTGCGACGGTGTGCGGTTTGGACCACGGAGGCTGAACATGTTCCTGTGTCCATGAAGGCATGATTCACGTAGGAGAGAGAGAAGGGCAAAGCCAGAAACCCATTTTATCTTGTTTGTTTATATACTTACGCTTATATGCTGCAAGTGGAACGTCAAAGAAAAGGCTTCGATTTACATGTCTACATTCGATTCGGCAGATATTGAGAGAAAGTATCCTGTAAGATAGAACTGTAAGAAAGAGTAGATATGTCATATACACTGTCCACATACCGGCCATCCTGCTCGATCCTTATCACAACGATTCAAACCTCGAAGATTCCCTGTACCAACGGTACTGGGGTCTTGGTGGCGTGAATTTTGGCGAGGCATTCGATGTTTTCCGGATAGGCGCGCGTTGCTATACAAAAATGGAAGGCTCTTAGCGTCTGTGTGTCACATGTTTTTTTAATAATACCTGATTTGGTTATTTGGTTGCTTGTTTGGACCCTCCTGACTTCGTCAGTTCTGGTTTGTGCTCATATATAGGCTACGCTGCGTTTGTCTAGGAAATCTTTCACTTTCACTTTACTGTCTACCATCATGTCTACACCTATGCTGGTTGAAGGTTTCTATCGTGACTTCCTTGCTAGTATATTGATTGACCCTAACGTCGATGCCTCTCACGTATCGCTGTCTTTTGCTTTAGATCACTCGCTTCCGCGTACTGTGCGCACTGCGAGGAATAGTGTTGCTCTTCAAACGGTATCAGGACCTGTATTTGTACGTACTCAATCTGGATGAATAGAATCTGTCTTCCCGCTGCAGGTGTCTACCTTCCGTAATGCAGATCTCGTCTTGGGGCGCGATTGGATTACGGGATGTGCAGTTCAGTTATATGGAGGTATCGTGCTGGACCCTATGCGTGGTAGCAGTTTATCTCGAGGGCATCGGTGGAGCGCACAGATACCATCGTTGTTAGCGGGAAATCTTGTGGCGTCATCGGAGCCTACGTGCTTTCATGTCACTCATGGCGTATCAACGGCCAGTGCCTTTGCTGCAGATTGTGTTTCATCTGCTGTGGGAGGTTCAACTGGTGGGTCTGTCGTCGAAAGACAATCATCGTTGTCTGTAGACGGCTTGGCTGGAGCTTTCGATAACGAAGATCCGCAGGGATCGATCGGAATTGGAAGTTCGTCCAGCACGATCGCGGTCAGTTGTGGGACTACACCGTATGTCGGTGTGGTGTCATCTGCTGAGGCCGATCCCTTGCAGTTTGCTGGGTATTTTGATAAGTTGACGGTTCCTCAATTGTTTTGTCGCCTACGCTCCCATGGAGTGGCGACTGATGGTTTGCCGCCATTGCCGGAGGTGTTGCGTATGGAATTGACAAATCATCTGACACGCGCCGATTGTGTGGATGGAGGTGAATCTCCTGCGTGTGTCATCATTCGACGTCGATACGATTGTGAGGATGGTGATCACGACGTTCGTGAGTTACTTCGTATTCGGTATTTGACGAATGCGGCCAAGGCTATGAAACTGCGACCTTTGAGACGGGTATTGCAGTCGCAGGGGGTGTCATTTGAAGCTCGTGCCACTTTGCGACAATTACGAAGTACGCTTCGTCGTTATCTCGTGACATTGACGAAAGCAAAACGTGGCACATATAGTCGTGATTGGTATTACAATTCTCGTGACGAGGCTGATCTTGCTCATGAGGTCGTCGCGGAGACTATTCGGTCGGGGTGGCCTCGTGCTGTAACCACTTCATTGAAAGATAAGTTGGTAGCGATGTTTCGTGCTCAGACGTCTTCAGAGGCGTTGCAGGTGTTCACTTGCGCTTGTTGCGCGGAATCGCGTTCCATCTTCGAGCGGAGGCTTGTCTCTGTGAGTGACATATCTCTCGATAAATTATGCTGCCCTGCTGATTTACAGTTCCGTGTGCAGTTTCCTTATACCGAAGGTAGACTTAAGAATGTGCTCGTAGATCCCGCAGGTGTTTCTTCGGACCATACAAAGTTGGACTTATGCAAGACTTGTTCGAGCGATTTAATCGCTGACCGATTACCAGCACTTGCCCTCGCAAATCGAATGTATATTGGTCCTGTTCCACCTGAGTTAGAGAAGTTGACCGCAATAGAGGAATCTATGATTGCATTGTGCCGAGCTAAGTCGTGGATTGTGCAGTTGAAGAATGATGGTGCTGATGACTGTCGTGCTCTCCCCAATATGCAGAGGGGGTTGAAAGGAAGTGTCATAGAATATCCTCAACATCCAGAACGACTCGCGACAGTGCTTCCGCCGTCGATTGAAGAGGTGGTTGCACCTGTTTGTGTTATTTTCGTGGGCTCACATGCACCTACTCGTCAGTGGCTCCTTGAGAAAGCCAAACCGCTCGCGGTTAATCGAGAACGTGTTCGCCGTGCATTAGAGTGGCTGAAGGAAAATAATCCTTTGTACGCTCATGTTGAGATAAACAACGACGCGATATCGAGTATTCCTGACGACGGGATCCTTCCTTTTCACGTAGAGGTTATGGAACCGTCAGATGATAGAGATGCATTAGTAGACCGTTACGATGCAGGATCTACTTTACATCGAGACAACAATAACGATGGTCTCACTGGTGATGAAATCCCGTTCCAGAATGTAGTGATTTCAGATGTGGATGGTAATGCTCCTGCAAATGAGCTTCGTGCTGCCGCTGTTAGACACTTCAAAGAAAAGGGAGGTGGATATATCGAGGTTCCACACGATCCCGTACCTGTAAATGAGTTTTGCAGCCCAGAACTTTTCCCTATGATGTTTCCGACCCTTTTCCCTTATGGATTGGGAGGTTTTGAAGATACGTTGCGCAAACCGGCGGTGTCTATGAAACGTCAGGCTGCGCATATGTTTAATCTTGCTGACCGACGATTTCAGACCCATAACTCGTTCTTGTTTATTGTATTTAATATCTTGCAGCGTCGCGAAGTGTTGCTGCGCTCTAGTTTGAAGGTTAAAAAGAGTTCGTTCCGCAAGGTCGCGGACGATTTCAACGCCATTTCGTTAGATGCTGTGCATCGAGTCTGTGAGCGTGTTGCAAAGGAAGATTATACCACAGCTAATGATGACGATGAGCGTAGGGTTCTCAAATTAATGAAAGAAGTAAATCTTGTGACTTCATCTGTACCAGGATCGTCGTCTTCTCGTTTATTTATGCGTAATCAAATTCGTGGTATGATGATGCAACTTGGCTTGCCCAGTTTTTATCTGACCATCAACCCTGCGGACGTACATAATCCGGTCGTTAAATTCTTAGCGGGTGCAGATATCGATGTCGACCATTTAGGTACAGACGATGCGCCACAATATTGGGAACAGTCTATATTGGTCGCTCGGAATCCGTTTGTGGCTGCGCGATTCTTTAATTTATATCTGAACGCGTTTATTGAATCCTTGTTGGGTTTTGATGCGTCCAAGGGAACATACTCGGATGAAGGAGGAGTACTTGGGCATGTAAAGGGGTACTACGGTTGCGTGGAGGCACAAGGCCGTGGAACACTGCATTGTCATATGGTGGTCTGGCTTGAGGGAGGGCTAAATCCTAATGAAATCAAAGATCGGTTATTAGCTGGTGATGAGGAGTTTGGGACGCGCCTGCTAGCTTTCCTTGATGACAGTATTTCTACCTGTGTTCCGGAAATGCCTCCTGGTCACTGTGAAAGTGATTCTCCTCGACCTCATCCGTGTTCAACAAGAGGTGTCGACCTCGACTTGCCCGATGATGTTCGTCGTCTTGCAGAGAGGGCTGATCTTCATTACTTGGTCAAAGCGTGTCAGGTTCATACCCATTCCGCAACATGTTATAAGTACAGTAAACGGGGTGAACGTCAGGAATGTCGCTTTGACCTTGATCCTGATAACGTATGTCAACGTTCGTACTTCGATGTCGAAACAGGGAATCTGTGCTTACGTTGCTTAGATGGTATGGTTAATAACTTTAACGATACTATACTGCGTGCTGTGCGGTGCAATATGGATATAAAGTTTATAGGTTCCGGTGAGGCTGCGAAAGCGATACTGTATTACATCACGAATTATATCACGAAGACCCAGCTTAAAACACACGTAGCTTACGCTGCTCTTGAGCTTGCTATTAATCGCTTGTCGGTAGTTGATGCTGAAGACGACGACTCTATTACTCGAGCGAAGGTTATGCTTCGGAAATGTGCATTTGCTTTACTTACTCACCAGGAATTGTCTGCACAACAAGTAGCACATTTCCTGTGCGGACACGACGATAAATATTGTAGTCATAACTTCCAAAACTTGTATTGGATGTCGTTTGAGCGATATGTGAATACATTACTGCCTAGTCCCGAGTGTTACCTTGCAGGCCGAGAATCACTTGCGAGTGATGGGCTCCCTGAGCAGTCTACCGTTGGGCTTGCTGACGATGAGGATGAGGATGAAACGACGGGGAGTTTCGACTACAACGCGGATGACGTAGAAGAACATTGGTCAGAGTTAGATCTCGAACAACAACGAGTGGATACTGCGGAGGATGATGAGACACGAAATCTGGTTGAGAACGAGTTACTCATCGCAATGACTGATGATGGGGAAGTTGTTGCGAAGGCAGATCAGGTATCCGATTATGTATACCGGCCTGCGGAATTAGACTGTATGTCTGTATGGCAATTTGTGAGACATGCAGTGAAAGAGCGCAGACAACGCACGAAGAGGGCTTCCTCTGATAGTATGAACGGTACAGACGGTGATGATATCGATAACGTGGATGGGCTTGAGATGGATGAGATATTGGAAGAGGATACCGTTGCGCTGTCGGACGATGAATTAGGCCAAGTTCTGAATTGCGCTCGTAAGCGTAGACCTTGCTATACCTTCATTGACGGTCATCCTGAGCAAAAGTCGAAACAAATAAAAATTCGTCATCCGAGTCGTGTGGTGATCACGGTACCTATTGGACCCAGTTTGCCTCGTCGTGATAGAGCAGAACTTTATGAAAAATATAGTCGTTTGATGCTGGTGTTATTCAAACCGTGGCGTGCAGTACATGAGCTGAAGCATAGTGAGCAAACGTGGTCGTCAGCGTTCAACGAGTTCGAAAGAGATTGTAGTCAAGATATTAAAAACGTACTGTCCAACATGCAAATCTTACATGAATGTAAAGACAGCGGAGCTGATCATTTTCGCAACCGTGCGCACCTGCGTAAGTTACGGTTATCTCGTGAAATAATCGGTGATAGTTTTGTTGATAGCGATCTTGCAGAAAATCTGGAGGATACAGATATTTTGCATCACGTACGAGCGTCGGAAGGAGGCGAAGTCAATATTACGTCGAGTTGCAGTCCCGATGCGATTGCGTGCGTGAAGTGCGTGGAGAAGTTTGAATTATATGACTGGGGTGTCGGACATGACAACGAGGGCGGTCTATCTGATGAGGATTTATCATGTACTCTCAGCGCTGATTGTGATCAAGAACGAGTATGGCAAACCTTGTACGAAGATCGTCGGTCCACATGGAAGAAAAAAATTGTTGCAGATGTCGCCACATCCTCGCCTGTAACAGACAGTTCTTCGATGGAATCAACATCACGTTCCGTTGTTCAGACCTTACATACAGCACATGAGCAGCATGATGGAGTGTCTTCTACGATGGTTACTTTGAGAGATGGTTGGCGGAGTGGACAAGGTAGCGAGTCGACATGGTGTCTCATAGAAGATGTTGTTGCGCATTGGACGTTGAACGAGGATCAAGCTTGTGCCTTTAGAATGATAGCACGACACTCATTGCATGGTTCGGCTTCTTCTGAACAGCTGCGTATGTATATCGGTGGTCCAGGAGGAACTGGCAAGAGTCGTATCATAAATGCGTTAAAAGATTTCTTCGACCGCCGAGACCAGTCTTCTTGCTTTAGATTAGCATCGTTTACTGGAGTGGCTGCGCGTAATATCTCAGGTATGACATTGCATTCTGCTCTCTGTCTGAATCAAACAAGCTCTGCAGCGAGAGTGGGATCGAAGACTCACCAAGATCTCGTTGCGATGTGGGAGGGCGTTGATTATCTATTCATTGACGAAGTTTCCATGATTGGCTGCTATACTTTGGCAAGAGTATGCGAAGCGTTGTGCCTGGCGAAAGGGAAGCCTGGACCTTTTGGTGAAATCAATGTCATATTCGCAGGCGATTTCGCCCAATTACCACCGGTCAGTGAATCACGACTATACGGTCCAATCAACAATCGGACGAGTAGTTCAGATGGGCTATCGAAGGGAAATCGTATGGTTTATGGCAAGCTAATGTGGCTATCGATAGATAAAGTGATAATGCTTACGCAATGCGTGCGGCAACAAGGTGAAGCAAATGCTCGCTTCGTACAATTGTTGAGTAGGTTGCGGATCGGAGCATGCACGGAAGATGACTATTTGTTGTTGAATACAAGGTTGTTGGCAAACGTATCGACTGAAGTCAAAGATGACGCGTGGAGAGACGTACCTGTAATTGTGTCTGATAACGCTTCTAAAGATGCGTTAAACATAAAAGCCGTTGAAGCATTTGCACGGGCTACTGGTCGACCGTTGCACTGGTATTACTGTATTGACAAACATAAAGGTCGTGAGCTACAAGATGAGACACTACGACGATGTCTATACGAAAAGTCAAGTGGAAAGACGCAAGGCTTACTTGGTCGAATACCGCTAGTACTTGGCATGCGCGTAATCGTATCTAAAAACTTTGATGTGGAGGGTGGAATTTTGAATGGAAGTGTGGGAATATTACGTCGAATTCGCTATAAGATTAATGCGTTTGGCTTACGACAGTTGACGTCGTGTGTGGTCAGTTTACCGGACAGCAATGCGGATGCCGTTACAGGGTTGGGGGAGCATGAGGCTCCAATATTGGAGGAAACTAAAGATTGGACTATTAGCACTACGAAACCTAAGCGGCGACTGGTGCTGAGCCGAACTCAAGTCGCCATCCAACCTGCGTACGCATTTACCTGTCACCGAGCCCAAGGTCAGACTTTTGATCGTGTTGTAGTAGATTTAGAAAGTTGTTCTGGGTGTGAGTCTCCGTACGTCATGTTGTCTCGCGCCCGATCTTTATCTGGCGTCATTATTCTTCGACCTTTTACGAAGAAAAAAATTACTACACCTCCGAGCTACACCGTGCATAACGAGCTGTCTCGGCTTCATCTCCTGCATCAGCGTACCAAAGCTGACGCCACAGATCTTAGCGATAGTTTACAGAATGGAGTTCAAGATGCCGGGTTTACCATCCGGTGGCAAGACGTTCCCGCAGATTACGATCGACGGGCAGAGTGGTTGGACGAGATACACAACAGAATGAGTGATGCTGTTCGACGTGTAACGGTCAGGAGTGCTAAGAAACGTCAAAGTGATAATGGGTACGTACCTGCTCGAAAGCGTCGTCGCTCCAGTTAAGAGCGTGAACGTTCAGGGACGTCACTAACTGTTGAGCATTGGTCTCAGATCTAAGTACAATATAAGACTTCGGTGTACTCACCGACTTCACAATTCTTGTCGCAGTGCTGTGAGCCTTTTAAGTCTGTGCAGGTGCCCGAAAGTGGCACATTTTTTTCGTAACCGCTGAACTATACCGTAGCTGAGTGAGAAGCTTCGTGTATTGTTGAAGACGGTTATTGATGTTGGAAGCAACGATGGCAGTGCAATCCGTTTCTTGATACTTCGCGCCACATTTCTTCGTTTGTTGCCGCTGTGGCGTGTACGTCGCCCATACGTTAGAGTGATAAAGATTACGATCAGCCTTATGTCTTGTGATATTACAGAGTATATGTATCGTTGAAAAAAATATGTTGTACGGTGCTATACCATGTTGCGGTAGCGATGACTGATGTTATGTTTGCTCCTGTTTACTCAGCGCTCGATGCGCGTCTATGTAGAGGCTCAGAGAGAAGTTGCAGGCGCAGCTGAACTTTGCTCAGCTTGACAGTTTATCGCTGTCGTCTTTCTTAGATTCCGACTTTCTTTGTGTCACGCGAACGTAACGTTTAGTTGTCATTGGTAAGTATAATATACAGATCTCGCGTGTTCGGTAGTTCACATTTTATTGTCAGTAATCATAGAATCTTGCATACTAGACGACGGAGGTGGGATATTCTTAGGAGCACATAATAGCAGTGCTGCGGGAATTTGCATATCCTGCTCTACTAGATCAGTACGTCGTATCGAAATGTCCCATGTTGCGTACACTCACATTCAGTTGATTTGCAGTAAACAGACGCGTTAGTTCTCGCATTGCGAGATGCACTGATACGTCGTTAATTCCTCTTCCTCTCTTATCTTTGTACACCGTATCCAACGTAGCGACGACCTCGACAAAATCATCGCAGTTGAAAGACGCAGGTGTGGTAACGATCGATTTTCCATTATTATCGCGTCGCAAAAATGTCGGTCGTGGATTCAAGCGCCATTGCTTGGCAATGCGTTTCAGTCTGCCTGTGGGATCTTCACCAACAGGATATTGAACAGGTATGTTCGCTTCATCATCAGCTGTCTATCACAAATTGAGTGTCGGTTGATAGCTCAAGGTTGCGTGTCGACGCCACGAACCTTGCGAAACACGACGTGACGGAATCGAAGTGTATTATGAGGTTGTAAGTCTTCATCTCCTTGAAGCATTTGTGCAGCATATAGTCTTGCATTTTGCAGGAACTGTAACTGTGGCTCGAATGCCTCGCGACATCCTTTTCCTTCCAGTTCAAGCCACAACATCGCGCGAGAAGCTGAATATTCTGAGCTATAATGATATATTTATTGCAAGTGTCTGATCGACCTTGTAACCTGGTGCGCACCCTTTCCAGTCCCCATTTCCCAGCAGACTGCATGATTTAATGAATCCGTATAATTTGACCGTGACGGCATGTTGTTGTTTGTCTTCGCTTCTCATGAACAGTCCCATGCGTCGTCCGCGATCCGTGACGTGCACAGATCGCCGGTCTACTACCATGGTTTCGGCAATACCCTCCAAAGAATTCGGTATAATATTCGCGTCTTCCGTAAGTATTTCTTCTGGACTTCGGTATGCGATATTTTGAGGCCATTTATTTCTTGCAGGTCCATCAGTTCCTGTTGTTACGCGGGTATTACTGCGTGATCACATATACGCTGTGAAGACTACTCACCTTGTACGAGGAGAGCCATTTTTGTTGTCGCGAGTTGAAGAGTCGTTATAGATGATAGGAGACAGACTTGTCCAGTGTTGGCCAGCAGAGTCGCGATTTTTCTATGTTTTGTGACTTCCCTGTTCTCCCCTGCGTTCTTCCACTCACTCCGAAAAGGTGTTCAAATTGCGGTGCGTGTCTGGTAGACTTACCCCACATTTTCAAATTCTTTAGTACAAGCCGCAGCCGCATCACTGAATTTCTTAGGCATAGATCGTATGGACGGCACTTTACCTCAAACTGCCTAAGTAAGTGTCTTACTCGTCTCGATCTCTTTATTCGAGTGAGTTGAATTGGTATTTGTCGTCTGTGCTTCAGCACTAGTGGCACGATCGAGAAGAAACTTCATCTCATGATTCTACTCACATGAGTATTTATTGTTTAAGATGCTGACCGCCTGTGGCGTATCCAAAAGGTGCATGTGACAATCGTTCTTGTGACCCGGAATCGTTTTCATTTATATCCACGCGTTCGCTATCTGACACTCCGTGTTCCCTTCCCATTTCTACCACTGCTCTCCCTCGACGTTTGTCCCTCCCTTGATAGTTTACGCAACATGAGTGGCCGCAATCTAAAGCGCAAGACAGAAGACGCGTCCGATAGCTCCTCCGAACCCAAACGTGGAAGGTCAGTACAACACTTGTATCAACTGTAGTCATTACATTCCTGATGCATTTACAGAATCTCCAGTCCTCGTGATGATGAGTACGTGTCGCACTCGAAGCGTACTTGGAAGCACCCACTTATGTGTTCCACAGTGCTCAGTCCAGTGAAACAGCTGGAAGTTCCGACCATCCACATACCTCCGCTGCTGATGCGAAAGAGAACGATCGTGGTGAGCGGAATGGGAGTTCGGTGCAACAGGTAAGCTCCAATTTAGTGGTGTACATGGGTGTCATTTGCATGACGACGTCTTTCAGATTCAGTTGGATATCGCCTATCGCAGTTATTTTCGACCTTACATCGTCACCCGGTTGAACAAAATGCTCAATTACAGCAATCCGTCCACATCTTGCTATTCAGTGCATCATGTACCTGAGAACATACACTGGGGAATGCCGGGTGGAGGGATTGATGATATGAGCGAATATTATTGCGTCAACAACAAACCGGTCAAACTATGGATCATTGGGGAAGTTATCAAGTCTTGGTTTCGAGACCAGGAAGGATACAATCCTCGCCAGGTTTCGATAACCGTTCAGCCTCTGGTGCATTCCGACTTCATGAAATTAAACACTTGGCTATCACGCGAGGGAGTCCCTCCTCCTAGTAAGTTGTTTATATTGCTTGCACGCTCTTCCTCAATTTTCGCAATCTCGCAGAAGTTGAAGATGCCACCGGTGTTCGAGCCAAGTGTACAATGTCTAGCTTCAATACGCCTAACCATCTGGTAAGTCTGTATACGTTCCTGAATGATTCATCGTGTTATTAACATCTCGATAGGTTACGGAATTCAAAGCTCTTCATGATGCTCGTGAAGGGTATAAACGACTATCGGAGCTTCCTACTTTGCATCATACGGATATCCATCAGCATGATCTTGTGCTCTTGGAAGCTACTTTTCATCGTCATCCACTGACAGAGGTCGTCCCTGGCAGCAATTTCAGACGTACCTGCAAGAAGTGGACGCAATGGGTATCGGAACTGAAATTGATAAGCATCTGTTTGCTGTTCTCCGTGCCCCAAGTGGAACCCGACGGAGAGGCAATTACTATGTGATGACATGCACCTTGGTTCGTTCCCGTTCTCAATATCAATCCTGTCTGAACATCCTTGATGTTTTGCATATGTACGTCTACGAGGTGTCTTGTATGAGTATATCGACAAACGTAGCTCTATAATTTATTGTGTTCGCGGTCGCTTTCTTCGACATCTTTGTCGCGAAACTTAACACGTGATGGACTGAACGAATGGGCGCTCAACACTCTCAGTCTCGTTGCAATTACGCGGTTGACGCATATGTCAAGTTGTCTATGACTGTATATTTTGACTTTTGATCTTTGTCTACTTCTGCTGCCATTAACTCGTCTTTGAACCGTGCTTTCGATCATGTGGCAAGAACGATAAGTAGGGCTTTGATCCATAATATCTTCCGACCACCAGATGCATCTGATTGTCTGTCCGAACTCTGTATAGTCTTACCTCGTTCATATGACCGAGTCTCATGTCCATACAACAATTTTGGGGTGGAATGTTTATTTCCGTTGGACCTCGTGGGTGCGTGTTCAGTCGATCTCATTGAGCTCCACACAGGCACTAGGCCATTTCGAAGGACCTGCATCGAGCCCGAAACGATCAACTTCAGAGACGTAGTAGTAACCGCAGGTATCCGGTCTTTTGGAACGATTTAGTGTGAGTGGTGTCTAAGCCTGTAAAGGCTTAATTTATATGCTAAACCGCGTAAGGACAGATACTCAAGAATGAACTGCGACACTGATCATGCATCAGGTGTTCTCTCTTCTGCCATTTTATCATTACATGCGGTGCAATAGTAGTCTCTTGGCACTCCAAGCTGCCAAAAGCAGTGAAACAGACGATGATTGCCCTTGTCGGTATAGTCTCACAGTCTATCAATCACAACCACCGGTCGCGCTCTGCATGATTGTGAGTGCCTTCGATTTTACGCGCTGCACGGCTAATGCCTTCCTTCCACAGCTATATATCGCACGGCTTTGGAGTGGAACACAACTCATCTACTCGTTCGTATATCGGGTTTCATCATGTCACGGCAGTGCTCACGGAACGCTATCCGCGACGTCAACATCTTGAAGCACATTGCTTGTCGTTTATCCGGCCATACGTTGAAATCATTCTCGTTATCATCCCGGTCTTGCGCAGAGGTTGCGCGACCATTCCTCTTCCACACCTTTACATTCACCGCATACGACACTAATCATCGCATGGACAAATGTATCCTTTTTCTGCAGGAACATGACAATATCGCCCGGTGTATCCAAACTCTGTCTTTACGAGGCAAGCTTCGACTACCACTCCCCGAACTTTCACTTTCGACTGTCTACACTATCCTTCGTCTTCTACCTCGCATTCGACATTTGCAAATCATGGGGTTTATTTGGCGAGCGAGTTGTGCGGTAGAAAAACCTGCAACCCCCTTACTGGACAAGCTTACGCTATTCTCGCTATCTGTACCTGGACGAGATGACAGCCCTTTGGGTTTATTGGACCTGGTACCAATGTGGAAAAAAGTCAAGATAGGGGATATCGATCACCCTGGCGAACCAATCTTCCTCGACAATACTACCTATCGATGCGCGGTGCTTGTCATCGATCACTATCCTCATGCAGATCCTGCGCACTGTCTTCCTGTCGGAACGACAAAAATCAACGGGTTACAGTTACTTGTAGCTCGTGGCGCAGATTTTACACACGCTGGTATCTT
This sequence comes from Phlebia tremellosa, assembly GCA_011032875.1. Taxonomy (NCBI): domain Eukaryota; kingdom Fungi; phylum Basidiomycota; class Agaricomycetes; order Polyporales; family Meruliaceae; genus Phlebia; species Phlebia tremellosa. The sequence goes on from JAAIFI010000029.1 coordinate 53,736, forward strand.
GAGCCAACTCATTGAAGATTCGTGGACAACGTTAGAGTCTATAGTCATTGAAATTAGCGCTACGGAAAGCTGTAAGATACTCTCGTCTTCTCGTATGTCACTTCGAGTTATTCACTTCGTTCGCTATCTAGGTGGCGAGAGCTTGATGTGGTCATTGGAGTATCTTCGTCAATGTCCACGATTAGGCAGGGTGTTGCTCATGATACCGGTCAAGAACTGCATGGATATGCTCCATTCCCGTCTCATCTCGCATTTTGTTGCACATCTACCGGACGCGTGTCGGTGTATCGAACTTGAACTGGAGCTGTCTTCATTGGACGTATTGATCGCAGCCCATAACTTTCTATCTGTTGATTGGAAGGAAGTAGGAGAGACATTACAACGGCTGCCGTTGCTGGATTCCGTTGTGATTCGTCTTGGTGGTCTTGGAGGAGGCTGTGTACCGCTGTGGTCCTCAAGTACCCTCAGTTACGTTCATCGTTCCCTAAAGCGTTTTCATGCGTGTCGAGGTAAGCATGTGCACATCGTATCGAGAACCTTCGCATTGACTGTTTCATCCAGTTGAACACTCCTCGCAAGAAGCCGTTTTTTTCCGCTCTCAAAATGATTGGCCATCAGCGTTAACCTATCTTCAGCCTGATCATCTTACACCCCTACATCGGACTGAGGTTGCCATAACGGATCTCGACTTTATTCAAACAAATTTATCCGATTTGTAACAACCTTCGGTACGACTTTGGCATATCGATTTCACGCATATTGAGGTACGTTTAGAAGACTCAGCTGAAGACATATACTGATCTATTGAGGTGATTAAGCAGGGTACAGAGCATAATCTCTAGTAGAATGCTTGGAGCAGCGCGAGTGGCTGGAGCTCTGATAACTGCGCTTGTAAGTCTAATATGTCGAAGGGGCTGGAAAACAGTAGATGTTGGTCCACTGGACTTATCTCTCTGATGACTTTCGGTATCAATCTAACATGTACGTCGTTGAAATAGGTATCCTTTGACAATCGTCACATACATGGCCTCATGAACCTCGTGGAATCCTCATGCTGTGGTTGTCCCACTTCTCTGTCATGGATAAGCTTCGTATTGTGGATGCTGCCACATGCACCCTTCCTCATACGCATAATTGGAGGATGCTCCAATCGAGACTAGTATCCTTGATTCACTAACTATTTTTGAACTAGTATCACATTCGATCATCATCGCAATACAATGGAGTAGATGGTCCGGCCGGTCAGTACATCATTGCCAATTTGTACCGATTACTCGACCTCCTCATTACTCCAAAATTGCTTCGTCGTACATATGATGGACACATGTATGCCCCTCGACTCTCTTCAACCTACGACAACGATACCAACCATGCAGCGTACCCCTACTACTGCCGATGCTATTCCTACGAGAATACTAGGTCTTATTGCCTTTGAACTATGCGGCGACGACCTCAAGAACTTCGCCCTAGTCTCGCGTCACCACGTTGCAATCGCTCGGCCATTTCTGTTCCAAGATTTTTGTTTCACCGTAGGCGATGCGAATAACCAACTCACGGATTGCTCTACTTTCTTGTCAGAACATACAGCTGTGGCGCAATGCATCCACACACTTACGTTACGTGGTCATCTTCAATGTCTTCCACTGCCAGCATTATCTTTACTGTCAATCTACGGTTGCCTTAACCTACTCCCGAACATCCGCAAACTCCACATCACCGGATTCACATGGCGATCGTCAAGCATGGACTTACCTCAGCCGTCGTGCCCTTATTTACGCGACCTTATACTCGTCTCTATGCTAGTCCACAGCAAGGGAGACAGCCCTTTGGAGATTCTGAGTGCAGCTCCTTCATGGAACAACGTCCGTATCACAGACATTGATCATCTAGGGGAACCACAGTTTTTGGACGACTCTATCTACAACGTGTCGTTCATGTCTATTCATCACGATCCCTGGGGCGAGCCATGTTGTTCTCTACCCACTCAAACGTGCAAAATCCGTGGACTAGAGGCGTTTGTAGCCCATTTTATGGATTTCTCCCATGCTCGCATGATCGGTTGAGTAATCGGAGGGTCTTACGGATCTCTGCGACACATAACAATCGTTATGAGCTGCACACAGACCTGTGAGTTTTATATATCATTTAGACCTTGCACTTTTTGATGTTTACATACTTTAGGCGGTGAACCTTCGAGTTGGCACATCGATGCACTGCGCGCATGTACTTCCCTTCAGCGAATTTCTTTGACATTGCCCATCGATTGTGCTACCAGGTCGGCAGCACAATCTGAAGTTACACTTTATGGGCGACATTCAAGATTACTGAGCCACTTCGTCGAAAAACTACCCGACGCCTGTCGGTGTATCGAAATCCATCTTGCTTTCGAAACCGACGTAGTGAACGATACTACGCGCAAGTTCTCGACAATTGATTGGCCGTCGATAGGCCGCCATTTACGATTATTACCTCGATTGGATTCTATCGCTATCCGTCTCTTTACTCGCGTCACCCAAGCTGCTCCCACATGGACCATGGAAAATTTAATAGTGCTTAACCGCGCTTTGCGATATTACGATCGCTGTCGAGGTACGTAATTTTCATAGGTCATAACTTTTACGAACATTTATCTTCATTTGCAGTCAGAACAGATAGCCAAACTGCGCTATTCTTCAAGTCTGATAGCGGGTTTCCTTCAGGTTTAACCTTCTTTCAACGCCATCCTATCGGGCATGGTCTACTTTCTCGTGCTCTAAAAGCTGAAGAATATACTCGCGTCATCATCGAGTCCACGGAGTGACGCATGGGATAGACTCGGCGTGTATTTACCATACGTTATTTTTTGATGCATAGCATACTATGCCCGATCCTGTGGGCCTATCTGTGCCCGAGCTCTGTCTGCCTCTCCCCCGCATCACGCATGTAACAAACCCCACCCACGCGTGCGAGTCGCGTGAGTAACACGTCGAGACTATGCGAGGACCGTGTGCGCGTCGCGTCGCGTCGTGTCACATCGCGTCGCGTCGAGCCTCTGTCAGGTTAGGTCAAAGCTATACGAGAACCGCGTGAGAGCTGCGTAAGATTGCTAAAATTCGCGTCCGAATGCACCATCCATTATGAATATAACTTTGTGTTGGTGGATATCGTGGTGTCTAGACCACACGAAGGTATATATTGACGCTCTACGAATCACGTGTACCAATGAGGTACTTCATAGTTCCCACGATATGAGACGGACGAGAGACGCATCTCTCTTGGTCTATCCAGTGCTACAGATGTCTCCAAACTCTCTCCAGTTATCATCATTCTATCGAACATGGCGGAACTTGCATGGAATACGTGCTCTCGAGTTCTAGGCGTTATATGTTAGCCTATTTGGTCAGTCCACAACCGCGCTCGAACTTGCATCACTGTTTACGCATGCATAAACAACTGCATCATACGCAGTGCTCATGTGATAGTGCATTCTGCTGACATTTTTGGTATAGACTCGTCCAGTGATGCGGTCAGTGGTGAGCTTATGAAGCATTAAACGACTATTTTCATTCTGACTCCGTAGATCAGATCAGAGCTTTGAATGCACCGCCCCATCGCAAGCCTATCAGTCAAATTGGGTGGCTACGCATTGCAAGAGGTGTACTCACTGCTCAGCACTGTGCGTATCTCTGAAGTACTCCCATATCCCAGTTGAAGTACCTCCAGGTTTCTAGCTAGGATACGAACCACTCCGAGAACGTTGCTCTCTCAAGGCGTATGCCCTCATGTTATATGAAGTCCACTCATTCACAAAGCACGTCTAAACCTCACCGAACCGTTAGTGTCTTTCTGATCTCTGCACCGCCCCAAAACTCAATAAGATCGTTCATCCATCGCAGATATGACTTTTGTTCTCAATCGTGTCACAATCCATCTAGTTCTGCGCATGTATTCAGTGCAGCGGTCGTATGACTACATTACGAAATTCAACGATGCGGCAGCTAGGACATTATAGAAATACTTACACGTAAGACACACTACGTGACGCGAACAACGCATAGCCATCGCTGTGATTGTCGATCCCGCCAGAAGTGTCCGTATCACTGTTTCCTTTGGTATGATGGTACGTTGCCCTTCTCTCTCTCTCTCTCGCGCGCGCGCGACCAATATTTTTCAAGAATTTTTGGACCCTTATTTTCGACGTCTGCTCCGGGATATCAATTTCTCTGTGCGCACAATTATCGTCCTCCTACCAGTTTCTAAACCTTAACTACGCGATTTACAGCCCTTACTCCTGTATCCATACCACATACAGCCGAGACCTCGTGAAATCTTGTCTTCGCAATGCCTAACCACCATTTCAGCAACACTGCACGCGATAGAGTCATCATCAAGCGCGTCGCAAGTTTCTTGCCCAACAGAGATATCCAATCCATCGCGTTGGTATCGAAATGGTGCAATGAAATTGCTCGGCCAATCCTATTCAAATCTTTCACGTTCAATGCATACAACAACCAGCATACCGTCGATGACTGCCTTACCTTCCTTCGCGAGCACGCTTCTATCGCGCGTTGCATCACGGTCTTCTCTTTACGCGGTCGCTCGCGGATGCCTCTTCCTGAATTATCTCTTCCCGTTGTATACGATCTCCTCCAAAACCTTCCAAGCATTTGTCGCCTGCAGCTTTCGAGCTTTCGATGGATGGAAGGACACATCGTCAGTAAACCCCTTACACCTCATCTGAACCGCCTCAGGCTGGCATCGATTGTCGTCCCTGGAGCGCACGACAGTCCTCTTGGTATACTGGATCTTGTCCCCGCTTGGGACAGTGTCCATGTAAACGACATAGAACATACGACAGAGCCAATCTTTCTCAACCACACCAAGTACAGATGCGCGACATTGTTTCTCGATCACGAACAGTGGGCCGACCCTGCGCATTCGTTACCAGCGTACAGCATGAAATTCCGGGGAGTCGAACTGCTTATCGCAAACTACATCGACATTACCCACGCTCTGATGTTCACTCAATTAGTCCAAGGGTCGTGTTCGACTCTTCGTTCTATCACGATTGTCCTCAACCACGCTCAGTGCTGTATGTACTGTCCTTGTTCATGGTCGTCCCATCCTTACTAACTCGTTCTCAGGCGGTGAATCTTCCATGTGGCTCTTGGCACCCCTACGCGCGTGTAGTCGGTTGAATAGGTTCACTATATCTGTACCGCTCGACTTCAAAGTGAGATGGAACACTCCTTCCGGTGTATTTCAAGATCTTCATTCTCGTCTGCTTACACATTTCGTCAATAACCTCCCACATTCCTGCCAATCTATCAACCTTCATCTCGGTCTCATTGGTCCCAAGTTATTCCCTTCTCTTTGCTCTTTTATGTCCGTCGAATGGGATGAGATTGGAGAAGCTTTCCGACGCTTACCAGCACTCGATTCCATCTTTATCCATCTCGACGGATACGACAATGAACCTGTTCCCACTTGGAACGCGATGAGACTCCGTACAGTCTGCAAATCTCTTCATCCGTTCCTCAATTATCGATGTGCGTATTTATCCTGCTATACCGTCTTTGACGTATCTAATTGTATGACATAGTCGACGCCGATCTCCGAGATATACTTCTCTTCAAACCCCAGACAATATGGCCTGATGAACTGAGCTATTTTCATCCTTATCATATTCAACGCTACCGTCGTTATCACCTACCTCGTTCGCCGCTCCATTTTTCACGCGTCGAACTACCTGATTAATGACCATAATTTGAATTCGGGAATAGCTATAGTTAAATGAAGAACGCATATGAATAAGACTTGACTGCAACGACTCAATCTTTGTCAATCTGCCGTGCCACCGTCGAGCTTACAGGACTGTATTCCAAGGGACCAAGATGACCACCTAAAAACCAGCGAACTTCCCATTGAGCACTGACTGTGCTGCCCGACTTCACCTTCCAAGGACCGTCTCCACCAAAATCGAGGCTGAACCCCATCTCGTCTTCAAAAGAGCGTTCGACCGCAATAGCAGTACTTGCCCGTTCCTTCCCGTCCAGCGCATATCGTGACATATGTACGACGTACCCGCGCTCCTCGTACTTTCCGATACATCTTTCCACTCTCTTCGACGCTGGAGCACCATCAATACGCGCTACCGGTGTGACCAAGCATTTGTGCTGGAAGGTGAGCAGCGGATATGCGCATCCTACGCGATCCGCTCCTAGATAATTCATGACGGCGGTTCCCCAAAAATAACTGATGGGATGAAGCGCTGCGTCCGTCTTGCTGCAGATGATATCGACCCGTGTGTCGCCCCTGCGCAAGCGAACGATGCGTGCGGCGCCGGCCAATCTTCCGTAACCTTCGTCCTCAGCATCGTCGTCCTCGTCCTCGTCTCCGTCGTCCTCATCGTCGTCCTCGTCCTCGCCCTGGTCTTCCTCATCTGTTATTTCCATGTCAGCATCATCATCTCCATTTTCGGCATCTTCTTTGACGTCCTCGACCTGTTCCTCGGCAATCTCGTTTATAACTTCGTTCTCGTCCTCACCTACTTTCGCTCCGCTCGCCTGCTCTTCAACGCAAGTAGACAACCCCAAAATCCGAGCAAGATTGTCGGTGTCGTCGTCGTCGTCATCGGGACCTATAACCGGAAAAGGCATGACACCCTCGTAACCTTCCTGCACGACGAAATATTCCACCATGGACTCGAAAAAGTGGAAGGGGACGTAGACATCCATATCGTTCGGAACCCAACCACTGCGACCCTCCAAGAAGTGCAGCGCCGCCGAACCAGAAATGACTGCTTCAGAAGCGACCATTATGCGCCGAAATTGTGCCGCCTGTACGAATGGCGCGACGACTTGGCGATATCGAGCTCGGAGAGCCTGTTGCGCGACCGACTGGCCGTATTTAGATGTGCATGCCCAACTCCATACGTCGCGCACAGAACAATATGCCAAAAATTCTGTGCACAACTCGAGAGGCAGCGAGAAATTAAAACGGGAAGACATTTTACGATGGGTTTTCCCAGAAAGAGGTCAAACCGTGCTCGTTAATATATCCCGTCGGTCGTCAGCGTCATCGTCTCCAATCTTACAGCTAACCCAATCAAGTAGTAGATTTCATACATGCTATAACAGGTTAACCAGTCGTATCTGAGATACTACGTGAATACAATACAATCCCCGACGATCTGTACGGAACAGGCAACATGAAATTCAGTCACGTATCACTGTGTCATGCGCATTACAATCGCCCACAGGCAAACGCTGTACCAACGAGATATTCATTTTTGAAGCTTCAAGACAATGTGAGCGTATGGAAACTAATCCATATATACATACCACGTACCTGCGCAGATCGGAAGCTGCTCCAATATCGTCCGACGGACGGTATTGTCCACCGCACTTTGAGAATAGTCATCGCGTCCATCAACCACCTTGATATCAAGGGCGATTTCCAGCATTTTCAAGTTTGATAACTGTGAAATGCGATTGTCCAGGATTGCCCATCTCGTCTCCGATAGCAAACAGTCTGCTGTTGCCAACCGCCAGTCCGCCAAGTTAAAGTTGAGAGACAAATGTGAGATGGATCGCGAGATTGCCGAAATGACATCCAGCAGTCTTTTCTGAACGACTGTGCACTCCCAAGGCTCCCATGTGATGATTTCGGTATCCACCACAAAATGTTGTAGCCGTCTGAGCGCGGCCAGAGGTAACAGGGACCAGTGGGGTGCTTCGTCTTCATCTACGAAAGCATTAGCCAACGGAAAGGTAGAGGTCACGATTGTACTTGTTACCTTCACTAGCATCATAAAAACTAATCCGCAAATATTGTAGCGATCCGCACTGAACGTTGAGCACCTCTACCAAATCCCGAATATTATCGAGTCCTATAGCACAGAGGTTCAGGTGGACGATGCTGTTACTGCCTGCTTGAGACAGCATGAGGAACCGATAACTGGAAGAAACCGCGACGTGATCCAACGTAACACGGGTCAACGAGGGGAATGAGACTTCGACAAAATTCGCCGTCCCTCTTTCATACCCCATCTCCAAGGACTCGACCGATGACGCCGCATGCAATATCGTATATGGATGACTAGCTGGTGCACCAGTGATCACCATATCGGAAAACGCAATCGTTTTGAAAGACCGCTTGCGAAAGTTTCTCCAACATGCAAGGTCCGCGCAATCCACCCAAGGCAACTTCTCCAATCGTATGACATCAACGAACGGTAGCTCGTCCAACACCCTTCGCACATGACAGCCGGTAATGGGCACTTCGGCTATATAAAAACCGCGCATAGTCGAATTGACGCGACGCCGAATACCAGGGGCACGGAAGACGACCTCGCGAACATATCGTGGAAGATGACGGAAGGTGGCCAGATCACGTATGCGGTCGCCAAAGGTGCAGGATTCCCCTACGAAGACGTTGTTCCCTGTCTTCAATATGAAAGCCTCCAGGACGAGCACCCGATGGATGGTCTCGAAACACACGTGCATCCACCACTTGCACACTAAGCAAATAGCGGCGACAGTGTCTTGGTCCATTGAACCAGCGTAGCCTATAATATGCGCAAATATTTCAGCGGGGAACAAAGGAAAACCAACCAACCTCGAATCCATGGATGATACGGAGACTGAGCTAGAATCGGCGTAGACAGGAAGGGAAGAAACGGACTGCATGGCTGTTCCGAGAGGAGAAAGGAGCAGGAGAAGATTTGGTTATATATCGATTCACCCTAGGGGTAGATCACACAATTCCACTTAATAAGCGTACTAGACCAATTCCGAGCACATCATCCCTCTCTTGTTACCCTTCGACTGATTGTCAGAACATTGCGCTGGCTCGTATCTGACCATGGATTATTTAAAAAAGATCAACCGACAACGACATGTACGCTCACCAATTCTCAACTTGTAGCCGCTCACGCTTCCCGCCACTACTCCGTACAACGCTTGGGTCCATCGAGTCGGAGGACAACCTCCTGTCGCTCCGTATAACGCCATCGTTACACTCTTTAATACCGGTAGCCTCGATAATATCCGTCCGAACGTCTGCCAATCTACCCATCGAAAATCCTCCCGAGCTCCGAAATCAATGTAATCGCACACGTACAAATCGATGCGCATGATTTGCAGTGCGTCGGGAAGACATTCCATCATGTGTATAAATACACGCGCACGTTGACCTCGCGCTCCCAAAGGATCCGCATCATCGAGATCCAATGCGCCATCCAATGAGTACGACCAATACACTGAATGCAACGATGTGCAAAGGCGTAGATGTTGTAATGACCAGTCAGCTACTGGCCCAACTATATCGCATTAAATGAGTAATCAATATAGATGATATTTCTTAACAACGCACCTTCCTCATCCAATGCGAAGGATAAGTTTAGTTCTTGCAAATCGTCTCTGCACGAATCTGCAATGCGATCGATAAGACGCGAACCATAGCTCAAGATGCGGTCTGCCGTGAAGATCTGAATTTTCTCCACTATTGGCATTCGATCTATGTATTGCGCCACGTCTATGACCGACTGCGGAAGAGCGACTGCAAACCAACGAGCCTGGGTATTGACAGGTGGTGGCAGTGACCAACCATCGCGCCATCGGATGTCGTCGAGGACTAACTTCTGCCACCTATTCGCATATGAAGTCAACGCCAAAGGATCGGACCTTGGCCCCATACACTGGACTTGCTCTATCCGTAGTGTTCATAACCGATTATGCGACACTCCTGTCACAAAATCTCCAACCCAGATAGTTCCCTTCACTACTAGTTCCTCCAATAGCGGCATCTGCTGAACCAAGCGCATAACATCGGAGCCTGCTAGAGTCGGGAAAGACAGCAATGGAACCAAACCTAACAGGTGCGAGCTCTTACCCGCAATTTCCAACTTGCGTACATACCTACCCAACCTTCTGACACCCTCGTACCTCTCGATGGAACGACCAAAATGAGCTGGCGAATGTTCCCCATGAATAACGACGTGCTTAAAAAGAAAAGCTTGTGCCACCGGACGCCAATCCCTACAGACCCGCGAGCAAGCGCATAGAGTATGATAGTCGATACGTGGGCAAAGAAAAGCGAGACAAATCAATACGACGTCAAGTGGAAGCACAGGCGACATGGTAGAGTTGTAACTCACCTTCAGACCAAGCCGATTTAAATAGTGTCCTGATGAGAGACCGCGATGATTAGACTAGTCGCTCCACTCGCCCGCTAATGAACAACACAAATTCGATATAAAACCCGTCAGATCGGTATGCGCAATCCAATAACTCTCATGACCTCACATTTGGCCCATTTTAATACACTCCAGAGAACAACTGCGTCACGAGAGATGATAGGACTCAGAAAATGATATTGGACTTAATGAAGGAATATATAAACGCCTATGGGCGCTCCATATCAGTTGGGTTAGGTGAACTGAGACTACAAACAAGGCCAAATACCCGCCTCAGGATGCCCGTAAAGCACTCACGCATTGATCGTTCATTGCCCCTTGTCGTGTACGTCTCACTCACTCATCCGTCTATCCAAAGCCAGTAACTCACTAATAAAATCATTACATGGTTTTGGAGAACGTTGGTTCATTTCATATATCTCACATACAGCGAGATACTGACATTCTTTCCTTTGCATCACTTTCCTTCGAAAGCACGACGTATGCATATAGATATAAAATACGAAAAATACGCGTTAACCTACGCATACGGTGTTTGAATCAATCCCATCGCCCGTGACACTGTCGAACTAATTGTCATGTAAACTGGTACACCCACTCTCCCCCCCATGCGCCATCGTACGTCCCAAATTGCACTAACCCGCCCACGTCCTCTGACTCTATCTCCTTCACCTCCCGAAAAATCAATACGGAAACTGTCGTCGTCCTCGAACGATCTGCCCATAGTCCTCCCGACACTTCTCTTCTGCTGATTATCCAAATCGTATCTAAGATGAGGAACCATTTGTTATCATTATTTATCCAATCTGACGACACTACGTACCTCGACATACAGACCTCGTAACCCATTTTCTCATGCATAGTCATCAAAACAGGCGTCCTACGTCCCGGGCAACATTCGAGACATTGGCGTCGAAAAGTAAATGCTGGATAGGCGCATCCAAATTGATCTTTGCCGAGATAGTTGACAGCAGCCGTACACCCTAATAAACTGATTGGGTATAACGCCGCGTCGGTATTGCTACAGGTCACATCGACCCGTCGATCTCCTTTCTTCAAGAACACGACCTGAGATATCCCCTCCCGTTTTTCTTCGTCGTCCAAACTTCCATCATCCTCGACATGACCTGCACCTAGACCAGCTACACCTTGCCCATTACCTGCGTTCTCTCCGACCCCCACAGAATACTCCTTGTATCCCTCTGCGCTAACAAGATACTGAACGACTGTCGAAAATGTCGAAAAGGGAACATACACCTCTAATTTGTCTGGCTTCCAGTTTGAACGACCCTCCGCGAATTGAAGCGCCACAAATCCTGATATCACGGCCTCGTTGTCCTTCAACACCGTTCCGAACGATCCCGCCCTTGCATACGGCGCGACGACTCGACAAAAGCGCTCACGAAGAGCTATTTGAGCGACTTCCTGCGCACGCTTCGAGGTGCATGCCAAATGCCAGATATCGTTGATAGTAGAATAGGATAAGATTTCTGTACTGATATCCACAGGAAATGTGAGCATGTTTAGCAGTGACACGATCCTTGAAGCTTGAAAAGACAAGACGACGGGTTTATGTGTGTATAAATACACCCCTTTTCAAACCGCTTTCTACCACCTACGTCACCGATCCCGTGAGCTACCTATACTACTCATTCCTTAACTAGCGGTACGCAACTACGCACAGGAAAATGACGATAAACAATACCTGTCCTCATCTTAAGCTCCGTCAGAGAATATGCCACGACTATAATCACTGCGTTCTCGTATACCAGCCAATCATCGTCCACTATTAGTCACGTGACTTCACGCTTATACCTTTACTCGGGACTACGATTATGTATTCCTATCTTTCTCGATTACAAATCGTAACTTGCACGTTGGTACAGGGTGCAAGCTGCGCTAGCAGCGCTTGCAGAGATTATAGAGCTTCGTGACCACAGAGACTGTCAAGTTAGAGAACGATTAGTCCAATAAAAGAGGCGCCATGAAACATCGGCAAACTCCGGGATGACCGCATATGGAAGGTATAGTGATTGGAGCCTGAGAGCAAGCGGTGCGTCCGCAAAGGTAGCGTCTCACGATCCAGTATTCATAGCTTGATTCCTGTCTTGAGTATTGCCACTCAATGAGCTGCTGGTAAACTAATTGTGTTTCTAGCTGCCACTGGGATAGCTGAAAATGAAGACCGTGTGTTGTGAAAGATAATGGCATAATCCTGACAAGACTCATTGGAATCAACTCCGGATCCTTGCACATTGTCTATGCCACTGGCTGGCGGTTTTAGCATAATGCACAAGAACATCGAGCATTTCTTGACTCGAAACGAGTCCCTGGAACCACTTCGATATCCCTTGCTACATAGATGTCTCATGGCGGACGAGCTCGATTTCAGGCTAGCCAGGGCTAGCTTCGCAAGGCGGAGAATCACGTTTCGTCAATCCATTATTCAGAGACAAGTTCTTCTGATCTCCGCGGTTTTTATTTGGTGTCAATTGTAGCGCACTAAATATCTGCTTTACTAGCCGACGATCGTGTCGTTTCGAGGGTAAAGAAGAGTTTTACGCGACACATTGGATATCATGTGTCTCCTAGTGTCTCGCGACGTTGTGGTAGTCGACACAACGGTGAGACTGTTGTACCGTAACCTACAGTAACATAGAGCAATGTTATCAATGCTTGTCGACGCGAGCGAAGTCCAAGCTTTTCAAGTTCGAGGTCGCGTCCTCGCAAGCACCTCCCGATCTGCGTGGCGAATCTGAAGATCATTTTCAAATTAATGATCACGCTTAACTTTAAATTGATTTTCACAAGCGCCAAATCAAAATTATATGGTGATCTTCAAGGATCTTCACCGTCCCTCCCTCCCTCTCAACGACCACCTCGACAATGCATGCTCATTTACAAGTAATTGCTCTGCACCACTATGCTTGTTATACAAGAACGGTAGTCTCCTTTTATTTGACATTGTACGGCTGATGTTATCTTGGCACATGCAGTCATAAACATGAGCCGTCGCTTTCATCCTGCTGTATTTTGGCAGTCCAGCTGCGGCATCCCTCGGCGTCGGCCAGGTCCTAGCATCGTCACCGACAGTCGCGTACATCTCTTAGCAAGATGCTTCCGAAAGACTTGGCCCGGATTGTGCCGCGAACGTCGTGCTACATAGCGTCACTCATCAGTGCAACATGTGGGTGTCTGAAACATATCAACTACTTGCCGCTCATGCTTCTCTTCGCGTTGCGACATTGACGCATATACGTAGGTTTGGTATGATACTTCACAGACAAACGAAGTAATGAATCCCTCTAGAAATTTACTGGAGTAATCGCGCGCAACTCATTGGTGCCCGCGTCGATTTTTAGCTCGCCAGAGACTGAAGCGGCCTGTTGCGGTCAAAGCGCTTCCACAAGGCCGTTTCGCAGGTCATTAGACAAATCTTACAATATCTTCCCTCCATGGGGTATGTTAGGACCCCCGAATATTACCTATATAGGTTGTTCCACAATCCGGGCGAAAAATCGATATTTTGGACCTCGAGGTTGTTCAGAATCCGGACGAATGGGTACATGGTCGCTCAAAGGTTGTTCCAACATCCGGGCAACAGAGCCCAGTTAACCATGAGGTTGTTCCAGATGACAGGCACGGACACCTTGTCACCGATGTAGGCGAATAGTAACAGCACTTGCGAAGTGTTCGCAGACGAAGTGCGGCAGGGCGCAACAGGGAAAGATTCGATCGTCGGTGGTATCGCTCGAACGCTCTCCCGTGGGTGTTTTGGGAGATAATCAGGCTTTATTTTGCCTGTAAACCGCCAGAGGTTGTTCTATAGTCCGGGCGAAATGCGAGAGGTTATACCAGAAATCCGGACAAAAATGGGCCAAAATCAAGATTTCCTGTCGGACGAAAAAATGCAAATATTGGGTCATTTGGAACAACCTATATAGGTGATATTTGGGGGTCCTGGTATGTTGCGCTGAGAGGCTCTCTAGCGGACGCCAAGGGACGCCACCGGATATCCTGGGTAAATTGATGAGGGCGTCCCGTGGAGACAATCTCCTAAACGTATCCCCCTCCCGGCTGTCCCCAGTCGTTAGCCTCGTTAGTACCGGGTTTCCTATACACCCAGCGCAAGCCCTGAAGCGACTGGCAACTACAATCAGACCGCAAATCTGATGTCCGCCTCGAGCATTATCCGCGCCAGCGTGCGGTGGGTCGGGGCCATATATCTCGAAGGCCTGCGGCGCGGGGGCAGCTTCCGCACCCGTTTCATTACCAGTTTGTATCTGCTCGCAGATTCAGACCTGGCAGGCCAGCATATTGTAGTCCGACACCAGTCCCTACGGCCCATTTGCCTCGACGTAGGTTGAGTTTGGCACGCAGGTATGTGGCATCATCGGAAACTCTCGGCCTGAATGTCGTATGACACGTCTGTAGTGACAGTCGACGAAAAGTACATAGGCAATTCCGTGTTTGACTGCCTTTCCGGTCACATCTTCTTTCACTATGGTGCAACAACTTCCTCTTGATCAGGTCTTCCTGATTTCAATCTGGCTAGAGGTACGTTCAGCGAGAATTCTGCATGGAATGAGAACTGATCCTCGTCTATCAGTCTCTAGTCTTCGGTATGTTTATGGTACTTCAGACGTTCCACGTTCAGGAGCTAAAGAGATGCATCATCAGGGTTCTTGTTATGCCTGTTTCTTGCCTCCCTATACGTCAACTTGACCCTACGGCGGCATCAAGATGGCCACAGTAAGGTCAGTGGTCCGCTCTCGCTCGCTGTGATTATAACTCAGACTTCCTCAGATCATGTTCTACGTCGGCACCGTCATGTTCGTCATAGCATGCATACACGTCGCCATGAACTGCTATCGAATGCTCCAGGGCTATGTTATCCACGCCGGAGACCCCGGAGGACCCGCTGCCTGGATCGGTGCACTCGCGCCGTGGCATCACGTCTTCAAAGATACGCTCTACGCAACTCAAGAGATGCTGGGAGACGCTGTTGCCGTATACCGCACATACGTCATATGGGGGCGCAACTGGAAAGCTGTCGCCGTCCCATGTGCGCTCATCATCGTCAGCATGGGTAAGTCGCTTCTCTCACGCGGCGAGTACGCATCACTGACCTCCGTGATTGTCAGTCTCTGGATATGCGGTCTGCGGGCTCTATCCGTCGGAGGTCACTGGCGCGAGCGTGTTCGACCCCCGCCTGCTGCATTGGATTACGACGTTCTACGCCGTCTCCTTCGTGCAATCCTTCCTGACCACGACGCTCATGGCATACCGCATCTGGTCCGCCGACCGTCGGTCCGCCAAGTACCGCACTGGACAGGGTAACCTTATCCCGGTCCTGCGTATTCTGATTGAGTCTGCAGCGCTTCAGCTCCTAGTAGAGGTTATTCTATTAGCGTTGTACGCTGCCAACATCAATGCTCAGTACATCCTACTTGAGCTTGTCACACCATTGGTGGTACGTGTCTGGTCCTGGTCTTGTAATACTACCTTGTTCACGCTAATCGTTCTTCCCCTATTATTCAGGCTATCACCTTCAACGCCATCACGATCCGTATCGCACTGCGGTCACAAGAAGGGCTGAGTCTCAGCCGCTCGTCACAGCAGCACGCGACGGAAGCCCAAGTCGCCACGATTGGGTCTATACCGATGCGACCCATCGCTATCAACATCCGCAAGGACGTTGAGGCACACGGCGATGGACGCAGTGAAGATAGAGTTGACTTCTCGGAGGACAAACGAATAGAATCGGAATGAACCTGCGAGTATTCTGGATAGAATGCGCTATGCCTTGCATCGGCCACGATGTTGTACGGATCCTGGATTTATTTAGTTACTTATATACACGTATTACTAGGTGCGTAATAGATTTTCAATACACTCGTTTGCAGTCACATCATTGGCGAGTTCAGGCTGGAGTTGTGCGATGAATTGATAGCAGGGCTGGAACGCTAATTAATTGCATTTGATGACGTCATCTTGAACGCGTTCAAGGATCGTACATTATACCCGACACTTCCTCCTGTACAACTCTCCTTCGTTCCACCACATTGACATCCGAACAGCCGCAATGAGTCCTAAAGCTCTCATCCTGATTGCAGACGGGACTGAGGAGATGGAATTGTGAACACCGTCCATGGTTCTATGTGATGTATCGAAAGACTGAATCTATGTTCGAACAGTACCATCACCTACGATACCCTTGTGCGCGCAGGGGTCGCATGCACATCTGCATATGTCCCCGCGGAAGACAACGGTGCTACTCAGAATCCTCCGTTTGCCAAGGGGTCGCGCGGAATTAACATCCTACCTGACACGTACTTCTCGCCTCAAGACGCTACTCCTGTAAGCCGAATTTGAGAGTCTGTGGGGCATTCTGATCATATCTATATCGGATTGAAACTATGTAGGACAAGTACGACCTTCTGGTCATTCCAGGCGGTGCAAAGGGCGCAGACACTATGTCGAACTCTTCTCCTGTGCAACACCTCGTGAGGCGATACCTACAAGAGGGCAAGTATGTGGGCATGGTATGTGCTGGTATGTAGCTGAAATCGCTCAAACTGTACTTTTCTGACACTGACGTACTCTGATATCCACAGGAAGTTTGGCTGCTTTAACATCTGGGTTGCCGAAGCAGCCTTTGACTTCGCATCCTAGTGTGAAGTTCAAGCTCAACGATCGTGCGCTTCAGCTGCCTAACTCATCTTCGTTTGGTGTCTGACGTATCATGATTGGTTTTTGCTGCAGACTTCGAATATAAGGACGAGCCCGTCGTGGTCTCCGGGAAGCTCGTTACAAGGTACGTCAGTCAAGTTATGTGGGTTATTGCAGTGCTAATCATGCCTCGAATTCTAGCCGTGGACCAGGTATGGGTTTCCCTTTCTCGTGGGTACTGCACGATGTGACCCTTGATGAATAGGAACTACTTTCCCGTTTGCACTGACACTGGTCGAGTTGCTCTGCGGGAAGGAGAAGCGCAAGCAGGTCGCTGATCCCATGATTTTCCCGCCAGGCACTTTCGCGTGAACGGCGTTTGGTCAACAAAGCCCACTGCGCGACGTAACGCGCACCACATGAATCAAAGGGCACTAACAATAACAACATGTACAAGATACAATTGTATAAATACATCATACTTTTCGTCAACCTTGAACTTAAAGCATCGCGGCTGCAGTGCGCAGTGCCTTAACCGCCTCCTCGTGTATCTCCTTCACAACTTCAGATGCCCCCTTGATCTCGTTTGTGAGCCCTGCACCCACGCCGGCCCACACCAGCGTCCGCTCCTTCTCCCCTGCTGCTCTCCCCGCATCGAACAACCTTATTCGCTCGTCCAGCGCAAGCCCCGCCTCATAATCCTTCCATATACCATTCGCGATCGCGCGACCGTCGATGCCCGGCGGCCAGCCCATCATGTGGGTCACTTCGTCAAAGCACATACCGCGCCGTGTCGCGTCCAGGTCCGCCTCCAGGAGGATCTCCTTCTGCACCGACGTGTAGCCAGATTCGGGCGTGAAGAGCAGGCGGGTACCGAGCAGGACGCCGTCGGCGCCGAGTGTGAGCATCGCGGCGACCTGTGCGCCCGTCGCGATCCCGCCGGCGGCGACGATGAGTGGGCCGTTGGGGATGGCGGCGAGGATGACGGAGACTAAAATGGAGGTGGGTGGGGCGTACGACGAGCCGTGTCCGCCTGCTTCGACGCCTGGCGTATCCATAACACGTCAGCGCGAGAAGGAGGGTAGACATACATTGTTAGGAGCTTACCTTGGGCAACGATGATATCAACCTTCCACTCGTTCGCGGCAGTGAGCGCCTCCTTCAATGTGTTCACGCAGACCCACACGAGTGTCTTATGTTCCCGTTTCGCGTCGTACTCTCGCACCGTCCGCACATATGGGCCTAGATCCTCGCCAAATGCGAAGTATATGCAAGCGGGGATCTCTTCGAGTACAGCAGGAATCCTAGGCTCCTCGGAGGTCTCTGTCTTGTCAAGGACCCAACCGATGAAACCGAGGCCGATGGGTAGTGGTTGTCCAGATGGAACGTTCAGTCTCCTGCGTATGATTTGTAACCTCTCGTGTAGCTGAGCAGGAGAATCGAATGCTGCTACTTGGTTAGACATGTCATGGATATCATGGGCATGAACACACACCTGCTCCTGTCATGCCAAAACCACCCGCTTGTGTGACTGCAACGGCCAGCTCTGCAGACCATGGATAGCCCATAGGAGCACCCACAATAGGCGATGCGACATCTGGTATCGCAGAGCTATTCAGTCAGATATCCCACAGCGATGAATGAGGACTTACTGAGGAGCTCAGTCAGTCTTGTCTTGATGGGATGCATGACGGTAGATGAGGTATGAGAGCGAAAGGGTTATATAACCGAGTCTCTACAGCGAAAGAGGATCCTGCATGCTTGACTAGATCGGAGCGTTTCATTATGAAGCCCGGGCGGGTATGCGATCTGCGGGGCAATGCTCTGCAATGCACAGGACTAAGCTGCCAGCGATGGCCGTCGACTTGGCAGATGCCCTCTGCTCCCTTCTCTCGCCATTAGTGCAGTAGCATTCCTCGAAGTATTCGTTGACAGTGGATGTCTGTAGACCATCATGATGTTGGGGGTCAGGTGAGGTCGTTGCCGCCCGACTCGGGGCCCGTCGCGCGCGTCCTCGACGACGTTGACCACGAGGTTGACAGACTGATGAGATTACGGAAACGACTCACGAAAATCCCTCACGTCCAGCGGGGTTCTCATAGAACGCCGGGGTGTGTGTACAGCAGCTCTCTCTTACCGGCCTCAGGCGCCCCGCCGAGCTCTAGGATCGACGCGACGACCACCGATGCTAATCCCGCCGTACCACCACCTTGAAACATGACCACATGCTACGAGATGCTACGCTGCTCGTCCAACGTCTTTGACCATAGTGGATCTCTGGAAGTAAATATGGATGTTTCCAGGGTCCAACACGACGAGTTTCGATTAATACCAAGATCAGCCAAGCCTTTTCACCGGGGGTGACACGGAGACCATGTCGTTTGTCTATCCAGCAACGAGCAACGAAAATCACCCGAGAGAAGTTGGATATAAGGATGGGGGATGGATGCAGCAGACTCAGACCCTCGGGGATAAAATAGATGGTTCAAACTAAAGGTAGCCTAGTCTCTGTGGATAAATACTATTCACCCATGTGTTCATCTATTCTATTAGTGTCGTATTCTGCCCTATTCTACCGGTCATCCGGCACTTGCATCTATCACACAACACGGATGTAAAACACCTCATGCCTGCTTGCGTATGCATCGTGTGCGCGGGAGGTACTACAACCGACGACGCCTCAGCCAGTAACATTATCCCTGTCTGTTACAGTATGGGCGGAATTGCCTTGCTATGCCCGGGCCACCTATGTCATGCCAGCCGTCGTGAAACAATCGCTACTGGTATATGCGGTCAGTTTACTATCCTACACCCTGAAATCCTACCTCAGTGCTGATCATCCTCGCGTCCACTCAGATGGCGTGAAGTTTCATCCCGCGGCTTCATGCGAAGGTTGTACAGATCCGATCTGCACGACCGCCCTGGCTTTTTGCATCCCATCATCTCGATACGCGTTACCGACGGGGCGGACGATGTGCCTCTTCTCCTGGTTACGGATTACAAGCCCCACACGATAATCGGTGTTTGTCACGGCCCGCACGTCGCAGATTTATAGGCGAGGAAGATGCGCGACGGCGCACCTTGAAGGCTCCGCCACGTCTCCTCTTCACTTCGCACATTCGTAACTCACCCTTCACGCAAACTTTACAATGGTCAAGAACGGCACTGTCATCTACGTTGCGGCGCCCGCAGGACAGATTGTCCCCGGCGAGACTGTGAAGTATGTCGAGGAGGAAATCGACCTGGAGCACGTCCCTCTTAATGGAGGCGTTCTCATCAAGACTTTCGCGCTGAGCAGCGACCCGTACATGCGCTACCGCATGCGTGACCCTGCTATTCCCATGTTCTGCCCAGCACTGAAACCCGGACAAGTGTAGGTCGCCACCTTATTACATGAAGCGCCATGTTTAACGCGTCGCTTTCCCCTCAGCGTCGACAACTTTGGTGTTGGTGAGGTCGTGCGGAGTGAGGACCCTTCCTACAAGCCTGGTGACTTCGTAGAGGGTTACATCAGTGTGTTTGCATCCTATCGGTGTTAGCAGATAAACTGATATCCGAATTGAAAGACTTCCAGGAATACTCCCTCTGGCCTCCACCGCCTGAGCGTCGTCACTACCTCAGCTATTTGCAGGTGATCAAGCGGCCAAAGGAGATACCTGCTAGCGTTTACACTGGAACGCTTGGATTGGCGGGAAAGAGTGCCTTTACCGCCTACGACACCTTTGCGAAGGAGAAGACGAAAGAGGTATGCATTTACGCGTTTCGTGCTAGTCGTATCTCCGCCGTGTACATCAACTGATATGCCCTTGTGTTTAGGCCAAGACTCTGTTTGTCTCTGCTGCCGCTGGGCCCGTCGGAACGTAAGTCCAGTGTCAAAACGCATGAGATGCAACCATCTGACCCCCGAGAAACGCAGTTTCGTATGCGAGTACGCTAAGGTTATCAACCCGAACATCAAGGTCATCGGGTCTGCTGGAACGAAAGAGAAGATCGAGATCCTGAAGAAGATTGGCGTCGATGTCCCCTTCAACTACAAGGAACAAGACACCGCCGCTATCCTCAAGGAGCACGGTCCTATCGACATGTAAGATCGAATTGCAGCCTAGTATCGGATATCAGCTGACTTGTTCTTACAGTTACTGGGACAACGTCTCCGGTTCTACCCTCGACGCTGCTCTCATCAACATGAGCCACTTCGGTCTCATCGTCGTAAGTGCTCCTGAGGCCTTAAGATCGGTAGTTGTCCTCATATCATCTACAGGCCTGTGGAGCTATCAGCGCCGCCAGCAACAACGGTGAAGGCAGCATCGTTAGGGTATGTCTCATGCCATCCTGTCCTCCATGATTGCTCAATCGTTTTCTTGCTCCTAGCACTTTGAGGAGGTCTTCGAGCGCAGTCTCACGGTCAAGGGCTTTATTTGCGGTACCGGCGAGGTCGCTAAAGCACTCCCCGAGTTCTACGAGAAGGTTACACCGCTGTTCCTCGCGGGCAAGATCACGAGCCGCGAGCACCGGTTCAACGGTCTGAAGGAGGCGGGCGAGGCGTTGCTCTCCGTGCACACTGGCAGCAACCTCGGGAAGTCAGTCATTGTTGTGGCTGACGCGTAGGATGTTCGGTTTGAAGGGATAACCATGTGTACTGTACTGGATATATACCGAAGATAAATAAATGGGGATCCCGTCTCACCTCGACCTCGCCTGCAGCGTGCACGCTGGACCCTGGTTTGCAGCTGTTGAGCTGCATCCGCGCTTGAGCGTCTACTGTGATTAGTCAGCATAAAGTGCGACTCGGAAATTCGCGCCTTTCAACGACCTTGCCTCATTCCTACATCTCTGCATAGTCCTACCTACGAGCATCGAGGACGCTGGACACTTCACGACGATAATCATTACATTGGGATACACACGCATACATCCTGGCAGCGGGAGTGGGCTAAATTTTGACTAAATTTTATGATTACGCGCGGCATACAGGAATAATCACTCGTAAAGTGTGCGTCGCCTCGTGTTCTCAATGTCTTAGACTTTCGGCTCTGCTAATACGAAAATTAGCAGTGCCTGCGATACCTCGCCCTAACAATTTACACGCCACTGATTCATCCGGGTATCGCTCAAGGCTCAAGCTGCCTATCAGCTAATTACGACGCTCTTCACGATCTTATAACGCGATACGCGAGTCATGAACGACCTGCCTCAATGGCACTCAATTAGACCATGGCGTCCGACCCTCTCTCTGTCTGTTCGTGAGATCACGTCTGTCTCCGCGACCTTCATTCTCTCCTCTGCCCTCCGTACCTCGGCAGATGCTGCGATCGCGGAACAATCTCTTGCCTCACTTGGGCTCACAAATGACGACGACGGCTCGGACGGTGACTCCTCGAATGCCGGTCCACAGATAGTCTCGGACGTGCTCTCCAAGGGTCTATCCGTCAAGGTGAACGGCACGCCGTGGCAACGAGTGCTCATGCGGATCGATGATGAGGCCGATGAGGCCGTGATCATCCTCTTTGGGCTCATGCCTGGACGGCAGTACGACATCGAATTGGGCATCGTACCGAACGAGAAGACCCTCCGAAGTCAAATCACCACAGCTACAAGTACGTAAAGCCATTTGCTTTGTTTTCGAATGCGGCTCTACGTCTTATTTTCGCAGATGTAACTCATACACCCTTAGATACAAGCTCGAATCATGACTCCGCCGCCGCCGAACTCACTTTCGCTGATTCGAACAGTCAGGCACTGTCTCCGTCGAGTTCTCAGCTGGAGTCCCCGCATAGTGCATCAGAAGCTCATCCCCCATCACCATTGCCTACATTTTCGCTTGAAGACCGGCGCTTGCAACTATCACACAAACTCTCTTTACTTACCGCGGAGCACGCGACTCTGACCAGTACGCTCAAAGCCGCACGACGAGATGCGCAGAAAGCAGATGCTGCGCTGCGAGCTGAAATCGACGCTTTACGTAAAGCCTCCGAACGTACAATCCCCGCGGACAACCGGGCTCGTCAGAAAGTACTGGCCCTTCAAGAAGCCGTTCGTCAGGCATCTACAGCAGCCGACCAGGTTCAAGCGCGCATCGAGGAGTGTGAGGAAGCGTTGCCGCAGTTAGTGGCGAGAAGAGACGAGGTAGAGCGTGAGTGGCAGAAAGTACGCAAGGATGCAGATGCCGTACGTGCACGAAGGGAGGAAGCAGAACTAAGAGAGAAGAAGCGTGCAGAGGCTAAACAATCGGAATTGGCTGGATTGGCGGCGAGACTGGAGAAACTCTCTGTGAGGAAGGAGAAGCTGGACGGAGAAGGTGGCGTGCTCAATGATCTGGAGGAGAAACTCAAGCATTTGGAGGAAGAAAGACAGCGAGTAGAAGGAGACCCCTATGGATACAGTTACGAAGAGTTCGTCGTGGACGATGAGGACGAGGTAGTCACCCCAAATCGTGACGAGAACCAGCAACAACATACGCACCGCCCACATGCGCACGGCCATCATCAACATTCACACCCCCGAAAACGACATACTCATCCCCTAAACTCAAGAGCACCACAGCCCATCGCTCGCCCCGAGCCTATTCAGCGGCCTCCACAAGGGAATAGGAATGCGAGTGCGACGAGCAATGGAAGCACCGCGACGCTCCCACCAGGCCCTGGCGTCATCCACCTGCACCACGCGCACACAAGCTCACTCCCCTCCTCTCGCCGCCCAGCCCCTGCCCCCGCACCGTCCATCGCGGGCAGCTCCTCGGGGACGTCAGGCTCCTCCGCCAGCCCATCACCGTCGCCCGCGCATGCCCTCTCAAGCCGTGCACCGCCGTTCGAGCCACGCGCAGGGAGCGTGAAGTCCGACCTGAATCCTGGGAGCAGCCCGTTCGAGCCTCGCACGGCAGGGGCAGGGGCGAAGGCGGAGGCATTCAAGAAGAGTCCGGGTACGGGACGGCCGTGAGAGCACCGTGCGGGGTTGACGCCGTGAGTGCCCCTTCCCCGTTGACGTTTGCATCGATGCTGACCCTGCGTCTTCGTGGCTTCGCGCTGCAGGGTCGTCCGCGCCAGATGCCCCAGTGCGTTGTTTGTGCAGTACCCTTCCACCGGCTCGGACCCCTGACGTCGCGATGTCGAAGGGGCCTCTCGCTACCCCAGAATGCCAGAATTTGTAGTCGGTATCATGAGGTGCGGGGAGGTTCTCGTGCTTCGACTGCCGTACAATGCACGCTGGATTTGTATCTACAACGAAGATCGCGGTACCGTTCTTGATGCATCGCTCGCACGGGTGTTGGTTCCCCGACGCCTGCCATGCACGGAACGTTGAGAACAAAGGAGCAGAGAACCGGAGAGGACGAAGATGGTCATGCGTGCACAGAGGACGTGCATCTCCGCGGGTCCGTGGTCAGTCCACCAGGAGAAGCGTTCGCGCCATGTCCGGCGGAACTACCGTTCGGACTCAGTCAAGAGCGCGACCTTATCACGGTTATACTCTATCAGCAGCTTATACGCCACGCACGTCATGTGTAACGCGGACATATGACGCTGCGGAGGGCGGGAGCGAGAAGTGGCAGTAAATATATAAACTAAAATGACAAAGGTTCCGCCGTGCACATCAAAGCGTCGCCCACTTATGGCGTTGTAGATGTGATGATCATGTGTTGGCGGAAAGACGTGCATACAAATCGAATACAACACTCCTGATTCCCGAGCCCACGTATATCGGTTGTTTTCGCGGGCACTTAGAAAGTCTTCTTCTTCTCGTCGACGGAAAGGCCGCCTGTGAATAAACGGACAGCGTGAGACAAATCGGTACATAGATGACTGTGCAACGTACCAGGACCCATGTTGACCAGGAGGATGAGACCGCCCACGATGGCTGATAAGAAAAACATCAATGACCGTCCCTATTAGAACAGGTACCATGCGGGACATACATAGAGTCTGGAAGAAGTCATATCTTTGAAATTCACAATAAGTCAGATAATCCAAGCACATAAGGAGATCACTGACTTGAGGAAATCCCTCTGGGGATGCGCGCTATTGATGCTCCACCAGTTGTTGATGAAGACATTGAAAGAGCTGAGCACAACCACGAGGAACGCGGCGGACCACTTCGCCTTGAAGCCGACGGCAACCATTGTGCACGCGCCGAACCCAACGAGAGACACAAACACGCGACCGATGCTCCATTCACCCCTGAACATGAACCCAATGAACAAGAAGATGAGTAGGAGACGTCCTGCAAGGAGGAAGCTAGAGATATCTGTGTTTAGGACAAATGTGACGTCATAACGATGTGGTGCGACACGCACTATTTCTTGCGATCCGTCTCACTAAGGCTGGGCAAACCAGCGAACAATGTTCGGCGCGTGTACATAGAGTCGCTGAAGACCATGAGGAGGCCGCCGATCACCGACAAGTTGCGCAGGAAGAAGTTGAGGTCAAAGATGAGTCCATAGCCGACTGCCTGCATGATCACCACAGCGAGAAGGCCACCGACTGCGTATTCCGTATGTTTCTTCGTGATTACAGCTCCTGACCCTAGCAGCATGGTCTACATCGACCCGGTGAGACAGCATGACGCGAAACATGTGGCCTATACGCTTACGATGACATTGATTGCGAGGAATAGATGCGAGAGCCCCCAGGGGAACTTCCGGTGTCTAGGGCGATCCACGGAAGCGTGTGAACAAGCGTACGTGGAGAAACGGATGTACAAGCGCACCTTTGCAGATACCACAGCTGGTCGCTCCATTGCGAGACGATTCGCAACGAATCCTCCAAGAAAGTGATAACTATCAAGAAGCGGCCGATAGCTGGCAAGTGGGGCTTTAATGGTTGAGAGTATATCTCGAGGTTGTCCTCGACTGTGCTTGCGAATGCGCGGAGCTTTTCGATGGGTTCGTCTGGGTTTGCGGCCCTGTAACCAGACGAGGGCCGGGAATTTGAGAAGCCATTAGGGTCAGGCTGGTAGCCTCCTTGAGGACCTTGGGGTCGTTGTATGCTAATGCGAGAGGTCATGGTGGTCGCGAGAGAGAGAGTCGGATGAAAGGCGAGGAGCAAGTCGAGTCGTGGTTCAACAAATCGGCGACGTGGCGGTTTAGTAGCCGTGAGAAAGTTCAGCATCAGCATCATCGTCACTGCCTTTTCCGGCGGCTACCCTGAAACTCTGCTTTGCGCAGAGTTTCTACCCAACCCATCACACTGCTACGCGACCAGGCATTGCCCCACAACATGACTGAATTTTTTGTGATTTTCCTGGGGTCAATGTCGCGCTGGAGGGGGCAGCAAGCAGCAGCGTAAGTTCAGCCGCCCACGGGCGCTAGACATGCAGCAATTCACACGCCGGGGCGTCGACAGCTGGACTCTTTCCCTTGCAATTGAGAAAACATGTGACAAACGGAGAAATTATATGTGGACACGACACTGCTTTCACAGGACTTGTCATGTCCGTTCTCAGGTGCAACCACCGGTACAAGAGTCCAGAAATTGAGTCAAGCAAGTCGCGATGAAGTGAACCAATCGCGTGCGGTTCATAACGCGTGGGCGCCACACGCGCGTGATTGCGGGGCATTGGCGCTCAGACGCGTCTTTCATCTTGGCGACAGGTTCGAGCGAGAGGACAAACTGTGTCTCTCACCTCATTAACTTTGTAGTACTAACAGTCTGTGGGAAATATAGGATCTGCTAACCTTTGGAATAATTTTCGGTAAATTTTCACAGTAACGTAAGTCTTAGCCAGTGCTGAGCAAATTAAACATCTAATGCGCCTTTGCAGAACAACTCGCGTAGTATCTTTCCAGCCCAATGGCCAGGAAGCGTAGATTATCCGAAGATAACTCGGATGAAGACGCCTCGTACGAGCCTGAACCCAGGCTCACTAAAAGAAAGACTGTACCGACGCGAACACGATCCAAGGGCAAGAAAATTGCACTTGAACGATCACGGTCGACTAGCACTTCCGCGACAGATCAAGAAGACAGCGCGGGGGTGGATATCACCGTGGCTGAGCACGAACCCAAGCATTTGTGTGCGCTGCATCGTATAACAAACCCTGCAGCACTGCGCGCGCCGCTCCTGAAATGGTACGACGGCGTTCACGAAGTTCGAGGCATGCCGTGGCGGAAGCCCTTCGACGCGTCTCTCGGCCCTGAGGGACGCGCTCAACGCGCCTACGAGGTACGGTGGATCTTCACGCTCCCCTTGGGTGCCCAACCTCACACTCATGCACAGGTATGGATCTCAGAGATCATGCTTCAGCAGACCCAGGTAGTGACTGTCATTCCATACTACAACAAATGGATGCAGAAGTGGGTGGGCACTCTCTTCGGAATCTCGCGGTGAGCTTGATGATTAACGTTTGTTCCTCGTCAGATTTCCAACGATTGAACACCTGGTACGTTCTTCCAACTATCTGCGCGGTCATGAGACGAAAGGCTCACGTGTGGCTCGTTCTAGGCAGCATCGGATATCGAGACGGTCAATGCTCTATGGAAGGGACTAGGGTACTATTCCCGCGCTGCTCGTCTCTTGGAAGGCGCGAAGAAGGCCGTCCGAGAACTAGGCGGCCGCCTACCTGATAATGCGAAAGACATGGAAGCAAAAATTCCTGGTATCGGCAGATACAGCGCTGGTGCAATCTGCTCCATCGCGTATAACCAGTGTGCCCCTGTGGTGAGTCACAATATTAAGTGCCACAACACATGCTTATTTTCTTGCGATACCGAAATTTTCAGCTAGATGGAAACGTCCATCGATTGCTGAGCCGCGTGCTGGCGCTGCATGCACCGCCGAAAGCCAAGACCACTCTCGATATTTTATGGGCCGGTGCTTCCGCCATGGTGGACGGCTGCGACCGTCCGGGGGACGTGAACCAAGCACTCATTGAATTAGGCTCGACTGTGTGTAAGGTGCGCGATCCAGATTGCGGCTCCTGCCCGCTTCGCGCAAACTGTAGGGCGTACGAACGGCACCACGCCGCAATACAACAAACTTCAGTAAGCACAAGCGCACCCGGAGATTTCCATGGCCTGATTGTCTGTCTTTGTTCTTCTGTGTCTTCGCACTTCCCTTCCCTTAAAAAATGCAGATTCCGAGCGTTTCCGAGGGGCCCACTATCACGGCCCAGGATGTGCCGGACATCGAGGATCTGTGTACGCTTTGCGAGCCCCTGCCTGAGGATCATCTGGTGACTGCTTATCCAATGAAGGCTTCGCGAAAGAAAGCGCGCGAGGAGCTGGATATAGTTAACGTTGTGGAATGGCGTCATCAGCCCTCGCGGGGCCGGTGGTTCCTCCTCGTCCGACGGCCAGAGGGTGGTAAGTTCGCATACAATTAAGTCAGCATATGCTGGGAAGTCTTACTGATTTACCGTCGGCCCATCGTGCATGCAGGTCTTCTCGCCGGTCTGCACGAGTTTCCAACTGCGCAGGATCAGCCGCGGACTCTGACAGCTTCTGCCATGCAGGACATACCCCATGAGATGCTCTCCCCGTGGTTGGACACGCAGCTGCGACCATATGCCCGGGCCGCAACACAACGGCCAGGTCGTGCCGGGGCGTGCGTCGACGGAGATTCCGCCGCGTCCAAAGTCCCGTTGTGCATAGCCAGTATCAAACCGGCTGGCGATGTGATCCACGTCTTCTCACATATCAAGAAGACGTACCGGGTCCAGTGGGTCGTGCTTGAGGGCGGCGGTAGCGAGCCTCCCGCGCTGGTCCGTCCACAGGCTGTCATCGGCGGAGCAAAATGCCAGAAGAGAGGGTCGCGGGCCAGCAGAAGCGTGAAGGCAGAGTCAAAGATAACCGTGGCAGCAGATGATGCTGGTCTTTGCAAGCCGCCACCGCAAGAGGCCCGGTGGTTACTGATGAAGGACGTCCCGGATGCCAAGTAAGTTCAGCTATGCAAGATCTTACAAAGATATGTTCGCCGGCTGACATATGCCCGCAGCATCGGGACAGGTGCAATGAAAGTCTGGAAGAAGGTTTCGTCTTTATGGGACGGTGACGTTAGTGAATGAATTAGGCGAGCCGCTGTACCTGTTCATAAAACTACCCAGCCATTCTATGGGAGTAGATGGGATTTCTTACTGGCCTATGACTGTTCTATGGGAATGTAATCTAGTATGGCAATATATCCCCTTTGGGGAGTATCTGGACATCTGTCGCGTGAAATAGCGCGGCAGGAGGCCGGTCGCGCTGCGGCACAAGGTTCCATCTGCCCAAGAGAGTTGCTGATTGAGTTCCCTAGGCGAGAAGCTGGATGGTAGCAAATGATAGCACCCTTGTTGTTGTGGCTGTCATCCCATCAATAATTTGCTTCCGCGCGTCCGTGCCTGCCTTAGCCGCGTCCAGGAAGAACTACGCTCAAGCAGCCCGCCACGCACGGAACTAGCAGATCTTAGCAGATTCGAGGGATGATCCAATGTGATCCTCAGCACCGGCTAATGCATTCAGACTCTCGGTTACTGCTTGAGACAAAAGCATCCCACACGAACAGGATGAAAAAAGCCAAAGGATGCATTGATGAGGCTGCTGCTCACATGCGAGAATGCGAACGACCATCAGAACATTGACGAGTGCGAACGTGATGGATTATTACAAGGTCTCTCCAGTAGCCCAAGCGTGCGGTGCGTCCAGAACAGCTAGGTCCGTGAGAAGGGCGGAATCGGGCGTGCGAAAACAACGATAGCATGCGTGCGGGAATGCGAGACTGCTAGAACTACAACAATGCGAGAAGCGTCAACGAAAAGTCTGTGAACGAGACGGGAAGACCGAGTCGGAAGGCCACGAGGCGCGGTGTAATGAAGACAAGCCCAAAGAACGGTCTACGACCCTTGATTGCCTGCTCTTTAGGAGCAGGAGCTAGCGAAAGCTGGATCCCCCGCAACTGATAGGAGCGACTGGACCAGTAGCCAATGATCCGAGCTGGGGCCGTCGGCGTTAGGTAGCGTCAGGCAAGGCGCCACGAAAAGCACAGGCAATTCGGGGAACAGACGATACACCCGAAGAGACGGCCTGGGGACAGCGCGTTGATCGCGCGGGATCTAAGGAGGCTGCATTGACGGCTCTCAGCGCGAGGCGTTTGCGGGGAGCGCGTCTGACCAGCGCGGGGGCGGCGGGGAGCGCATGCCCGCGATGCTCGCGCCCGAGAGCCTGCGCAGGCACTCCTCTGCGGCAGGGTCCCGCATGGGGGGCTGCAGCGTTTTGAGGAAGGATAGCGGCACGAGGTCGCGCTCAGAGGAGCTCTCCGAGTGCCGCCCGTGCCGCGGGGGCGACACAGGAGGCGTGAGCGGCGTGGAAAATGGACGCGGCGAGGAACCCAGCTCCGACGACGAGGAGGACGATTGGGTGAACGGGGAGGGATCTCGGAAGAATTCGAGCCCAGAATCGGAGAGAGTGGGCAGTTGTGCTGGGTAGGGAGGCGACGCCGTCTGCTGGGGCCCGTACGGATATTTGCCTGGGTTGTGGTAGTATACCCGAGAAGGCACTCGACTCATTGGAGCCGAGCGACGACCTAGATCGTCCTGCGATGCCGATACACCTTCCATCACGAACTCGGATCTGAAGGTGTTGTTGTGAGGTACTTCGTGAGCAGCCCAGGCATCCTGGAATGACGAAGGGCCTTCATCGTCCTGCGATGAATCGCCCTGTTTCGATTTACTCGCACGGGCGTTCTTGAACCAGCCTTGAGGTACCACGACGTCCCCAACGCCTGGTATCGTATCGACGGTGTTAAGGCTATCGAGAGTGGCTTGGCTGAAGTAGGCCGCTGTTCAGAATAAAAGTTCAGAAAATGTTGCGAAAGCTGTGCCACCAAATCGATACATACTCAGGTGCCACTTGCGGGTGACGCCTCGCGGGCGATCTTCAGGTAGAGCTACATGGACGCTGTATGTCTGTTTGATGAGACGCTCTGCTTCTGACCTCGGACACGAGGACGCCCCGAGTCGTGGATCCCGCCGTCTGTCATGTGGCGGTTAGGATCAGCATCTCCAACTACGAGAAAGCGCGCACTTCATGATGTTGGCCCACTGCGCAGAGGGACTGGACTCCTGGTCTGAATCCCTTTGGCGGTAGAATAGGAACTCTTGAGCTATCCTTGAGGCGGACCACGAGATGCCATCCGTCCTACATAATTCGTCTACATCAGCTCTGGCCACGACGAATCTTCACAATACGAAAGCCTACCATCGTTCCATGCCCAACCCAGTGACCTCTGCGTTGGCACAACGTTCTTCCCAAATGTATACGTTCCCAGGAACAATCGCCCTGCGCTCTTCTGCATCAAGGCGACGTGTGATCATGGGGAGGACACGACGTGCTACCGCAAAGAATATCAGCAAGGCATCTCTGGTGGTCCGTACGCGAACGTTCTGCAGGGTCGGTTGCTGCATTGATAAAAAGCAGAGGGGAGCTTGAGCGAGCAGGAATCATGGCGCATCCATGTCTGATATATATACGAAGACGTGAAGCGCCGGCTCCTGAAGTAAGTCAGGGCCACAGGGACGACAAGTGAGAAGGTGATGCCCGAATCTGCAGATGGCCTCCGTTAGAGTTTGTATTGAGTTTGTCCGCATGGTGTATGTGCAACTTTGTTGGATGGTCTAAGCAGCGCAAGCGACTCCGAAAGATCGGGGCAACTCGCGCTCTTCGTGTTTCGTCCCCGTTTAGACTCCATCTCCTCCTCCCGTTTACTATCTAGTAGAATCGTGCCAATTACCTCCATGACCGCGGCCCCAGTGCGTGGGTTACCATCATCATGATTTTGCATCTCGTTCCCAAGCTCGCTCCAGCAAAGCAGTCCCAGACAACCGCAGCCGGCTCTGGATTCCTGCACAGTCATGTGCGGGGCAAGACCAGCCAGGAACGTACAAGACGAACCAACCGCGGCGTGAAATCGCGCTCATTGCTCGCCCCATTCGCCCATATTAATCACTCCAATTGCCAGCTGAGCCTGCCAGCCGTTTTCAATTGGCTCATTGAATAGCAAATTGAACGGCGATGCGCCGAGGTGCAAAGAGCACGCCGGTATACAACGCTAACTTTACTCAAATTCTGGTGTTGTTGATGTGGGTGATTGCCGCGCTATCGCCTGTCGATGTCGCTGTCGTCCTAAACATTGTTGAGCGTGGAATGTTTGAGGCTGCATGGCCCATCGACCACTGGAATGGAGCGCACCCAAAGCGCATCCTGCAAAGATCGCGCAACGCTTCTGGTCCCACCTGTGGCGAACAGGTCATCGCTGACGTCCTCGAGCGCAGACCACCCAATCCTAATAAATAGCGTCCACGGGGAAACTTTGTGAGAACGATTAAAGAATTTTTATGTGCGGGAACGGCATACCGACGAGGCAAGTTGCCGACCACAGAGATTGGATGGAGATGCTAGTCCCAGATAGACTAATTATACAACCGGGTTGATCGCGCCAGCCACCGCCGGAGATACCCCTGAAATTCTCCCGCGAATTATCTTCTGAATATGCGCACCCGCCAAGCTATAACTCAATCCGATCGCGCAGATTAGATTGCACGTGGGAACACATTCACCGAAATGAAAGGATCGACCGCCAGTTTCTCAGGCTATGAAGACCGGAATAATTAGGAAACATACGAGAGAGAGTGGGCCCACGTACAGCGCGGACTTGAGACATAAGCGTCCTTCGTGTCCTCCGGTTTGTTCCATCAAACGAGTATCAAACCCCGTCCTGAGAGTCTTGCAAAGCAGCCAACGATGTTGAAGCCTGATAGGCGTGCAGCAACAGAATGCAAAGTCAAATGACCGCACTAGGTCTGCCTTTCCTACGCCACACCTCGCGGTCTCAACCTTCTCCTGGAAATTGCCGTAGTAGCGGAGAGCGATTGCTGAATGCAGAAACGCCTGCAGAAACTCAATCTATCACGCACCGTGATGGACCGGCGTCGACAGATCGTGTACACTAACTTGTGCCACGCTTAATGCACGTTTTCCCAGCATTGATTGGTCAAAGCGATTGTCGAAAAGTTTCGCGGGAGAAGAACACTGACTGGCTCGCATGCACTGTTCTGAACTGTGGAGGATGTTCTGCAATGCCGCGACATCTTCCCTGGCAGCTGCGAGCGACTCCCAAGCTCCCAGAAGCCCCCGTGTCCAACCTCGCACTTCCGATACACAGAGCCCAGGCTCCGAGAAGCGTCGGCGAGAGCCAGCTCATATTGTGGCGTACACCAACAGAAATTCCGCGCGTGGACGTAAAAGAGGGAGGGGCACCTTACGAGAGCCTCCCACTGATGTGTGTGGGAGTGAGTTGCGATCCTGCGATGTGATGACAATTCCGGGACCACCCTGTACGTACGTACCTTCCGCATGCTTGATACGCGGGAAAAGTATGGGAGATGTAGGCCGGAGTTAGGAGGTACTGAGCGAGAAGCTGGTTATTGACGAAAGGATCTCCTCGGATACTGATATGCCCAAGACAGAAGTTGTTACACAAACTCGGGGCTGCGACTGCTATCTTCATCATCAGATGTTTAACAGATGAGGTCATACGCACCGCTTGCGTGTGTCGACCGGTTGCATTGCAAGGAGCATCGAGGGTCTTCTCATAGAGCGGGGATTAGAGGAAGCAGTCGTGGTCAAAATCTTCTATAGAGCTCGATCTCCAGCGGCCATGCCACGGAAATGAACCCATTCTCGGTAGAACTGATATCAATCCTGCACAGTCGGTGGGACATAGAGACAGCTTTGGGCAGTGCTACAAAGCATCAGCGGTACAGTAAACATAAGAGTACCCACGTTGAGGGGCCCGTGTCTACCGAGTTCTCGACTTTCCAGGGCAATCAAGAATCGAAAAGACGTAGACGCGCGTCCATGCTTGAGCGGCATTGGTCGCAACCAGCCACCTCCGCTTGACAAGCCCTTTAACTCTACGTGAACGTAGAGGGTCTCCAATGAACTCGCCAATAGAATTGCTATTCTTGCTCAGGCCTGAGAAAGTGCACGTGTGCTGTCACAAATAAGACATCTGTCCGCGGAGTCAACAAGCGCAGCACACAGGGATAGCAAAAGACTAACAGAAGTAGGCAGAAATGGAGTGTGATTCTTTTAGCCAACGAAGTACTGGTGAGAAAAGATGCAGTCCAATTCCCATATCACGCGACTTTGCTTGCTTGAGAGGCTCCCTAGTCCACACAGTGCTCTTCGTAAAGACCGATACGTGCATCAGAAGCTGTGCTCCGAACACCATGAGACCACTCACCTTCAAGTGGAAGGACAACCGGCATAAAGTCGGGGATCTCTGCATAGTGCGGCCGTCCGCGGAAAGTGTAGCGAACTCGTAAAGATTTTGGAGCGGAGGGAACGGGGTCGTAGAATCCCTGCAGTCCGGCCTAACACCACGCCATATCAAGTAAGTAAGGTTGCGTCAGGCATGATCTCGTCACGAGAAAACCCAAACAAAACATAGACCAAAGTCAATCGCGCAGTCAGAAGAATGAATGCGTATGAGTCTGAGAGAGGGGCGAGGAGCAGATCGTCGTCCATACTGCTGACGCCTCAGACAAGCGACCATCTTGGTGAACATCTAAATGAAGATGATACATCATGGCAGAAGGCATCGCCCCGAAACAAAGCGGCACGCTGTGCGCGCTTCGAAACCGTAGCCACACTTCAATAGCCCGCCAGTCATAATGCAGCGTGTGTGACACCGGTGAGACGAATCCAGGGCAACCCTGAGAGAAGAGCCGATAAACATGCACAAAGACAGCGGCGACTGGCAACACCGAGAAACCGGGAGTCTTACGAAAGACTGAGCTTTTTGACTGGAGATTGAATCGATTATGAAGAGGGGAAGAAGTACGCATACGGCGTGACCACACCGTAGTCTGGAACTCACCTTGGATCGCCTCCCAGGAATGTACAACTGGCTCTTATTGACTAAGGCTTGAACGGGTATCGTTACGTCGACGGTCAAACCTTCCAGGGCGTCATCGTTCTCCGCGGGACCATATCGAGCATCAACGATAACTAAACCTACGACCGAGCAGGTTACAAAGACATATAGTTAGTGTTCGACGGATTGATAAAACGCATACGACATCGCGTACCATCAGCCGACGCTTCCGCCTCCATGTGCCGCTGTGCTGTCTCTCGCAACAGCAATCTGGTTTCCTCAGCTTGACGGACTACATCAGATTTAGCTTCACGGAGTTCGCGGCGTGCCTGACGGAAGAATCTGGTTCTCGTGAGTTTTGATGAATAGCCTGATGGGTAAATCGACTTACTGTATTCGTGCTTTCCGCCTGCGAGGCTTGAGAAAGAAATGATGGGTGAGAACTAGGGTCGCGGTGGGTACCACGACTGTCCAGAACGCAGCCGAATCATCGTACTCCGTAGAGAGTATGATTGGTAGATAGAAGCGTTGATTGAGATAGGTCATGCTGCATGTCTCGGCCTCAACTCAAAGTCAATGAATGTATTACGAGAATGTCACTCACTCCAAACTAAGCCCGACGCCGTCTGTACCGATACCCACGTCGACGCCCACGTTGTTGCTGCCCGCAGGATTATCTCCGTGCCATGAGGCGCCGACAGACATTTTCTTGACTAGCAGACCGAGGTTCACACCGGCTTTGAGGCGGATTCCAGATTCTGCAAAATGGAGACCGAACTGCCCGACTACACTTGGAAGCCACCCGCTCAACGCGAGTCCTACATCCCAAAAGGTTACTCCAGTATCAAATCCAGTTCGCGATGGAGGGCGCATTCCATCATGGTCATCTGTTGAGCCCACGCCTTCGAGATCTTCTCGTAAGCGGTCGAAGCGGCGCGAGGAAGTAAGTTCGAGTTGAAATTGCGGTAGCAGTGGCAAGGTAGAAACCGTGAATCTACCCCAGAGATTGCTCCCGGGAAACAGCCGGCGCGATATTGTGCTTGTCGTGGGTGGAACTAGCCGCATGAATTTGTTGCCTTGCAAAAAGAACGCGTTGATCAATGCGGGTGAAAAGAATACTTGCACATCGGCTTCAGTATTTTCAGCATCATATTTGCTCTTCAACCTAAGGTTGCGAGCTGCGAGTAGTGACGTAGAAGCCTATATTTGAAACACTTCAGCGAGCACAAGGACAGAAAGAGCTCTCGGCCATACCTGGAAGCTCAGACGTGGAGAGTATTGGTGACGCACAGTCCCAACCAAACCTTTTCCAAAGACCGCGCTTGAAGCGTCTGAATTTCCGTTGTCAAGAGATGATTCCCCTGATAGGGTGATTTTAGTGCGATCCGACACAGGAACCTGCCGACTTCATTTAGACCAGAATTATAGTCGAACGTGCATAACTTACTGTCACACTATGACTCAGGCCATACGCAATCGGCTGAAAGTTACGGACTCTGCCCCAGAAACCAGTATACCATGCATCTTCAGTATCCACTGGCGGACGCAAAGCAGCTATGTTCATGGTAATCTGACCCTTTGACGAAACAAAGCGTTGCAACCGGAGGTTGTCTGCCTCCGCTTTCTTTCGTAGAAGTTCTGATTGCACCTATGAAAATCAGACACTATCTTAACCTTAGTCATTGCCCTACACACCTCAGCTTGGGACTTGCCATCCCAGTCAGACCGGGGAGACGTGACCAATCTCACCCCTTCCAGACCTGTATGGGTAAGCAATGTTTAGCGGGATGAGGTCAGTAATTTGAAGTAGGTCTTACCAAAGGAATCGTATGCTTGACTACGGACTTCTCAGTATAGCTGCTATTGAAACGGAAATATTAAGGACCGCACCGTGTCACCGGGTCTGACAGAACTGGACAGCAGGTGAGAAAGAGTGTTCCAGGCAGACAGATGACGACGTACCCTCGTACGCTTTTTGCACTTCTAGAAAGTGTTTTACCGCTGTTGATTCCGTATCTTTATCTCGTTGTCTATCAGGGTGAAAGAGCATAGACAGCTGCCGGTAGCGATCACGAATTTCATGGTCGGTGGCGGTGGTCGGCAAGTTAAGAACCGCGCTAAAAAGAGACACGAGGAGTGAGCACTAAAATATGCTTTGGCATATTAATGAAATACATACTAGTAGAATTCCGGTTCCCCTGCAGGGTTGGAGGTATCCGCGCTGTCAGGCGGCGACTCGGACATTCAGGGGATAGTTCGCAAATTCTATCACTCTGTAAGGCAGAAAGTACAAGAACTGTTCTACACGCTGAACGCTTTCGAGCAATTCCTTATCTGCGGTATTGAGGTCCGACCTACGAAAGATTGACATGAGCGTCGCGTATTTACATGACATGTTGAACGGATTGCGAACTTAATGAGGTCGTGTCTTCGCGTAAAGCAGGGAGGTCTTCGGCTGTAATATGCAGGTCAACACTGAAGCTGAATTCAGAATGTTAACTACGCGACAAGAACGTTGAACACATACAGTCGCGTAGGAGCTCTTTCAGAAGAGGAACGAGCCGAAGCAGCGTTGAGGTAGAGTACAGGTTGAACGTGAACGTGCAAGCCCGTCGGGCGTTAGAACGATTTTAGAGTAGGCGCTCTTGAAGCGCCCGCCCCACTTTTCGAGTGTGACTTTCACGTTCACTTCGTCCGTCACTGGCACGGTCAGTACACACACCATAATGGCGTCAAATCCGACCCACCAGAGGGTGCCAAGTACTTCTTCAAGTATAGAGCCCAAAGCACGCGGTGCAAACAGGTCCACGAAAGTCGCGGGCAAGCTTAAGGTTCTACCAGACCAACCTGAGCCAATTGTCCCTGTGGACAAGATTGAACCACCCCCACCGCCGAAGAGTGGCGAAGGTGCAGGATCTGCTACTGCTGAAGATAGCGACGATGACGAAGGAGACGACGAGGCTGAAGCGGAAGATACAGAGGAAGCAGACGTGAGCAATGTTCTCGTTCTAATGGTGTATACCTCGTGCGCATACATGCGACTTCCCTGTAGGTCTACAACCAAATTGAACGCATCCCTGCTGGAACGGCGCGGAGAGATGCATTACGGCTGACCAAGAAGAAAGCCAAATCCCTCCCCCGTGTCACAGCATATGCGACTGCATCGTATGCAAACATCTTGTTTCACCTTGCCTCGCTTATGGACGATGTCTGACAGGTCATACCGGTTCCCGGAGCTCATGCGCTTTTTCAACGCACGGAAATCTACCTATCACACCAACCCTCGCATTATTGACGAAGCCATCTATACGCCATATGTCTACGACCCCCCAGCTTCCCGCCACGTCCACTTTAATCACTCACAACGTGCAAGTTCCGCTAGTTCCGACCGACCGTCGCAGACAGGTGACTTACTTGGAGTGCCCGAACTTGCACCCGAGGGGGATACGCAGCCCACCACCGTTCCATCTGAGTCAAATGGTACTGTAGGACGGAAGAAGAAAAACAAATTTGAAGAGGTGCCCACTATAGCGGAGATTTTTATGTTCGAATACGGTACTGTAGTAATATGGGGAATGACCGAGGCCGAGGAAAAGAGATTCCTGTCTTCTATGTGAGTCTTTTCCGACAGCATATGCAGCCACGTTCACTAATGTGGCTATGAAGCA
This sequence comes from Phlebia tremellosa, assembly GCA_011032875.1. Classification (NCBI taxonomy): domain Eukaryota; kingdom Fungi; phylum Basidiomycota; class Agaricomycetes; order Polyporales; family Meruliaceae; genus Phlebia; species Phlebia tremellosa. Next base: position 92,096 of record JAAIFI010000029.1, read on the forward strand.
AACGCTTCGAAGTAGAAAAATTATGTATGCATCTTTCGTCTCCAGGCACCCTTTCTGCACTCATCCGATCCGCACTAGCTCCCGAAGACGTTGAGATGGAAGATTTGAATTATTACTACGCCAACTATTCGCGGTACGCTATGCAGCCTTCGCTTGCAGAACATTGCTCACAGCCTTCACCTTTAGAATATATAATGACGTCATTACCCTGCGTAGAGGTTCAAGCTATATGTCAGTCTTCTCTGACATATGTCAAAACATTTGACATTCGCCAACTTGGACTAACATCCATCCATGCATCTTCAGGACAAAGCTATCCTTGTCACATGCTCTATCTCAGTCTGTCAAGATCTCATTGGTATGTTTATCTCACGCATCTTTGTAAATGAACATATTCCCGTCCGGCATATTAACTGTCTCCGGTTTTCTTCGCTGCGCAGTTCGAGGAGCTAATTTCGTCCACAATTGACGAGACAAAAGACATCCCCGAGATCATCAGCGAGACGGGGAAGATTGGCATGCCTCACAAAGGTCAGCAGGCCTCGCGTACTCCGCACTGTCTCAATCCGGTTACTCATGTTCCTCTCTCCTCTACGGCACGGTGCAGAGATCATGCGCAAGATTGGCGAGCTGTTCTTGCTGCGCTCAAACATAAACTCTGTCGGATCCGTACTCGATTCTCCGGTACGTTGCGCGATTGCAATTTGCATTTGCGAAGCGGCTTGCTGATGGGCGTGAACGGCAACCCATGCTCTGCTCCGTGTATGTGTATGCAGGAGGTGTTCTGGGTAAGTCTCCCCCCGCGCAGAGGTTCGGCCTGATGATCAGCGCACTGACCCCCCATTTCATCCCACTGCCCATCCAGACCTACCCCGACTTGCAGCCGCTGTACGACGCCGCTCGAAGCTACCTGGAGATACCGCAGCGCCTTAATCTGCTGAACACGCGTGTTGCGGTAGGTTCCGCTCACACGACACGCGATCAGGACCCTCTTATTGATATTGAACGCGCTTTGAATTTGCCAGGTTCTGCAGGACATGCTCCAGCTGTTGAAAGAGACCGTGTCCAGCCGTCACGCCGAACGCCTAGAGACTATTGTAATCTGGCTTATCGTCGTGGAGATTGGTGAGTGGCTGTTGCCGGTCTTGTTATGCGTGGAATTCTTGTTAATTGTAATTTGGGCAGGACTTGGCATCATCACGATTCTTGTGGACTTATTCTCATAGACGTGTACTTGCTATTGGCCATTGGCGGCCGTTCCACCGTGTATTATATCATGTATCATAGTTGTGCATACACGCAATACCCAGCACGACGACTCGGTTACCCTCCCTTGCGTATACAGCATTCCTCCGTTATGTAACCATCAGCCTCTACTGCGACCAGTACGGATTGCAAGCATCTATGTCCGAATGACGCGGCCTCTGGTCTTGGGATCCGACACACTGTTCAAAGCGACCAACGCATCCACCGCAGCTTGCATTGCTCTCGTCGCATCTACGCCACCATCGTTCCACGGCAAGCCCGGTGTAGGTAGGCCAGACTTCAAGTTTCCGCGACGGGCACGGCTGCTTTGCGTAATCCGAGCTCGAACACGGCTTCGTCAACGGATTGGTCAAGAACCATCGAGCCACAACCTTGTTAGCAAAGCAGCCCGGTAGGAGAAACTTACCGAACCCTCTTCCCGATACATGCGGCCTTCGCCAACTCATTATGCAGCTTCTGCGTACTTTTGTCTTCTGCATTTCCTTTACTTTCAATCGATATCGGATGAGTAGGTTACAAACGCAATGCTAGCGTGGAAACATACTTTCCACATCTGCGCTAGCTTGGCAATGTCGGTGCCGACGCTGCTCGGCTCCTGGGGTTCCTACCCAAGTAGTATCCAGACTACTAAATCGCGTTAGTGTGCACACGCATCTTGGGAACTCATGCGACAAAGTCGCTTGATGCGTACTATACATACATGTAATGGAGAGAGAAGCTATCTATACACTGTACTATTAACTATGAACAGAGAAGAACGATGAAAGCGATATACTGATATCGACGATTACACGATTGCAGGACCAGCCCTATCTTGGTTGATACAGAGACTAGTACAACGGCACCCCCGAGACCTGCGCGGGTGCCTTCAGCCCAAGGCCGTTGACATTCATTATGTGAGGCCCGTGTTCACGTTTTGGAGCTTCAAGGCCTGATAGCAATCTTGAGAGCACCACGGCTGCTCATCTTATCGAGGGCGGCTTGGTACTCCTCCAGCTTGAAGACGTCCGTCACCATACCCTTGACGTTGACTTTGCCGCCGTCGAGGTACGCCACGGCACGCGGGAAGCAGAAAGCTTGCGAGAACGAGCCGATGATCTACCACAACACAGGTACATCAGCACTGTCTTCAACGTGATAGAGAAACGGACCGACCTTGATCTCGTCTGCAAATATCTTCGATGGCGGCCAATGTACCATCGCCTTGTTCTCATACACGCCGTAAATCATGATAGTGCCGCCCCTCCGCACATAATTGATGCTGTCCTGGGCGAGCTTCTCCACGCCCGTCGCCTCCACGACGACATCGAACCCATACGGGTTGTCCTTCCGAAGCTGGTCCCACTGCGCCTGCGGGTTCTCCCGGTCGAGCTCGACGTACTCGTCGCCGGCATTCAGCTGCCGCGCAATATCCATCTTGATGCCTTTATTTGCGGCGATCACGACGCGGTGCGCGCCGTTCAGCTTGAGCAGCTGTGCGAGGATGAGACCGGTGGGGCCTGCGCCGAGCAGGAGGACGTCAATGCCGACCGGCGGATTGAGTTTGTCCAAGCCGTGGATGGCGCAGGCAGCGGGCTCGAGGAGCGTGGACTCCTCGTCCGTGAGGTTGTGGATCTTGTAGCACTTCTTCTGGTGGCTGTCGGAATGATGTCAATATATTATATCGCTCCACGCGGGAAGCTGGTACACTTACTATACGATATACTCGGCGAAGCCACCGTCTTGGGTGACACCGCGAGCATTGAAGTTTTCGCAAAGAACTGCCTCACCGCGACGGCAGTAGAAGCAGTTGTCACACTGTTCGCGCCAATTCCGTCAGTCGGCTGTTTATTGCTTAAACGGCGCGCGTTGCGCGTGAACTCACAGAAATGCCAACGTCTGCGACCACACGGTCACCTAATTCAAAGCCCTTTACATTCTTTCCCATCTCCACTACCTTTCCGATCGCTTCGTGACCAGGAATGAGCTATCATGAAGCGTATGTGATCAGCGTGACCGCACGAGCTTAGTCTGAAGCATGCTCGGACTTACCGGAAATTTGGCGATAAATTCGCCCTCGTGAATATGCGCATCCGTGCCGCAGACGCCACAACATGTGACTGGGATCGGAGCAGTTTTGAGCGACACGCTTTGAGCACCAGAACGCGATACGACCTCTTACCTTTCAAGAGCACATCGTCGTCGCCACATTTGGGAATCGGTACCTGCCTGATATCGAACTTTTGGGGCTGCAGAGAGACAAAATGTAAGTTCTCTTGGATATATTCCACTGGTCAGAAGACCTACGGCGCTGTACCAGAGCGCTCTCATGTTTCCCTCCGGCATATTGTGTTAAGACCGTGGCGTGTATAGCGGTTGCAATTGGACTGACAGACGGGGTCTGCGAGAACGAGATGGAGGTGAAGTACAAGAGAGGAAGGGGGCTGTCTGTTCTGCCATGGTGGGAGTGATTAGCTCTTATATACGAGAGGCTTCTGCTCGATTTCTTCTGCTCGCCACCCTAATACTGAGAAACCGGGGCCGAGCGCACGCCCGGAGTCCAAGCTCGATCGGCCCGGATAAAGCAACTGGCGGCGGCCCCGTGACATCATTCCATGCCTTCACGGCCGGGGCGCCCGCCGCCGAAGTGCCGGCCGCCGGAAACGTCCCCAAATGCAGATTTTCACCACGAAAACTTGTCGGCGCCGCTCCATATGTAGAGCAGCGACGGACACACGCCGCTAGATATCGAACATCAGCAGCGTAGCGACCGAGGACTTATCTTCAGAACCCTGCAAAAAAAATCCGCAGTCGCTCTTCCTGTGCCAAGAGCCACGTCAATACCAATACCCCACTTCAACAGAGTACTCCAGATTCCATAAAGTCCATGCACCGTACAAGCAGATGTTCTATATCTGTTCTGTTCAGAGTGAGTGGAGTGCGCGCATGTGAGGGCCAAGCATCGACGTACCAGTATATACCTTAAAGCCGACCCCATGCCACTGGTGATATCGATGACCTTACGACAGCACTCTCCCAACACCTTGTTCCGCAAGCGTCTTGCTCCACTTTCTCAACACATGCTTCATCACTTTCCCACTTGCGGTCTTCGGCAGCTCGCCCTCGCCGTCCTCGCCTACGAACCATACCCACGCTGGCGCGTTCTATGGTAGCATCCCATCGATAACGTTGAGCAATCAGCGCCACCGTCCCGTCAAGCGGCATAAGTCACGCACCTGCGGGTTCATACCCTCTGCAACGACCCTTCGCACCTCTTCGCGAGATAGCGGGGGCTGATGGGGATCCTTCACTATCCACGCACCAACCTGCTCACCGTACCGCGCGTCGGGGACCGCGATAGCTGCAGCCTCCACGATGGCCGGATGGGCGGTCAAGACGTTTTCGATCTGCACAGGGAACAAGTTCTGCATGTGTTTCAGTACGTGCTACACAGAAGAAGCCATGTATTGCAAATCTACGCACCTCGCCACCGCGGATGATGAGGTCCTGTACATCACGGTCGAGGGTTATCAGCAATTTAGATGTGTTCCGAATGTGTTCGGACTCACTTTGATACGCCCGACAACTTTATCAAAACTTTGATCAGAGATTGAAGTAAGCTCGCGTGCAAATCCAGACTTACTCTTCAAGTATCCCTCCTCGTCCATGATAGCTTCGTCTCCGGTGTGCATCCACAACGTACCATTCGCATCCTTCTTCATCGCCCTCGCCGTCTGCTCCTCGTCACGCCAATACCTGTTCATGATCAATTGCCTAGCATTAATACCTTTGTCTGAGGCAGAAACATAAACACGTGTGTCGCACCCTTTCTGCAGAAGGTATCCCGCTGCATGAAGCTCGCCAGGCGTGTTGACGGGGACGATCTCTCCGTGCTCGTTCACGATCTTCGCTTTCACGTGTGGCTGCACCTTCCCTACGGTCTCGACGCGTTTGATTAGAGGATCGTCTGGTGTTGTTTGGAACGCGACAGGGCTCGTCTCAGCTAGAAAACAACAGCTCGTTATTACAGTCGGCCCTTCCGTCCATACTAACACCAACAGAGATACGCACTCATTCCATACGCGATAGTCAGATCCGTCAAATTAAGGCGCTCCACGAGCTGCTTCATGAGCGGAGTCGGTACAGGCGAACCCGCCGCGATCCCCGTCCTGTCAATGCCATTTCGCACTCAGTCAGCCCTGGCACGTCTGGACCTCGGTTTCGTATAGTGGCGTGTCGGTAGTACGTACCGTAGGCGGCTGAGATCCAGCCGCTCCCCCGCGTCGTGCCGCTTGTCCAGCTCCGCGAGCACGCCGAGGAAATGCGTCGGGACGCCGTGCAGCGCGGTGCACTTCTCCTGCACGAGCGCGTCGATGATCGCGGGTGGGTTAAATATGGCGGAGGGGTAGACGATGGAGGCGCCGTGTGACCACGCGGTGAGGTTCCCTAGGACAAGGCGTATTTACCGACGTGTCAGATGGGGGAACACAGGGGGAAGTATGGCGGACTTATCAAAGCAGTGAAATAGTGGTGGGACGTTGCCTGTTCTTTGATGTTAATATATTGCGAAAGCAATAAAGTAAAGCACTGACATAGGATATCAGCCTCAGTGAGGCGCATGGCTCTAGCTATCGATAGAGCGTTGTTTAATAGGTTGTGGTGTGTCAACTATTAGATACGTCAACATCTGTGGACAAAGAAGCTTTCGGTGACAACATTACTGAGACAGCCTTCGGATCACCGGTAGTACCACTGAATAAAAATGCATCAGGAACCGAGCACGACGGTACGAGCAATACGCGCTACTTACCTCGTAAATTGCAGGTTTATGATATCGTGGTGATGCAGACTACTCTGCAGCTCTTCGACAGTATGCTGCTCGCTCGCGTGCTCCCGCCAAACTAATATTTCGCGAAAGTCGATCGCCGGGCGTATGCCCTCCACCTCCGCCTCAAATTCCTTGAGACCGGGCGTGTCGTCCACTACGACGAGATTACGCAGTGCCGGGAGCGCAGGCTCCTGAATAGCACCCGGCGAAGAATTCCGCAGGGCGGGGAAGGCGTCGCCCAGAATCTTCAGGTAGCCAGACGAGCGGATGCGCGGAACCACGAACAGATGGCTGACTTCTACCAGAGATAGCGTCTTGACCTGCAAGTCATGGTGATCGTCATCAGCGAGAAGTTGAAGATCATGAACATCAACCTGATGCGTACCAGTTCAGGCAGTCGGTATGCTGGGTTGAGTGTAACGAGGATGGCGCCGATACTGGCGCACGCCCATTGTAACATAGCGTATGCACTGTAATATGCGTGTCCGGCACGGTATATTGGTCAGTCGTAACTCGACGGTGCACCAAGCGGCTCGAAACGTTCAAAGCGCACCTGTTATTGCCCATAATTACACCAACACGGTCCCCCTTCTTCACACCAAGTCCAACCAGCCCCCTCGCTAGCGCGCTCACATGCTCGTCCAGCTCGCCAAAACTCCAAGCGAGGTGTCCCTCCACCCCGAGGTTGTGTGAACGGGGCCCCCCATAGTGCCGTGGCCGCTCCTGTTTGCATATCAGCGCGGGGCGGTCTGCGTGTTTCGCTAGAATATCTTGCTTGAAGTACTCCGAGAGAGTACTCTCCACGAGAGGGGGGGTCGTCGGTCCCTCGACATATGAGAGCGTGAGCAGAGGGGGTCCGCTGCTTGCACGACGGGCAGCGGTGTGCGGTACAACGTTCAGGCTGGCCGCCGCGGCGGGACGCCGGAGATGCTTGCAGAGGTTCGCTTGCCGCCACCGCTGCGAGAGTAGCACAGGCATCAGTACTCAACTCAGGTTAGTAGTTCAGGTCGAGTGGTATTAGTATCAGTTGTGCTGGCCAACTTGTCACTCGGTCGCCTTTTGTAGCCGGCTTCATTTCTGTTTTATCTTGCATTCTGTGGACCCGGTGATCATGCGATCAAACCATGGGTTCCATGGGAAGGTAAGGGCGTGTCCGAAGAAGGTTGGTCAATATCTTATGGCAGCGCAAAGATGCAGCTCAGGCGCAAATCAGCTTCCTATGTTATGTTACCATGCGACAAGCTAGCGATGTATTAGGGTATGATGTGCAATAAATAATCAACATGCTCCTCCATTTGGCAGTATGACAGCCGTCCTGAAGGTGGCGAGCAGTAAGTAGTTATGGCTTTGGGGGAGTCGGCGAGCATTCCGCCTCCCAATCCACAGGTGTGAGCTCCTTCACACGGTCACGGAAGACCGCGAGCGTGCAAAACTCAGGATGCCCCGGTAGGTGCTTCCCTTCTGGCGCGCACAGCGGCAAGTGCATGTCCTTGTTTTGATATCGCATGCGAACATCTGTCAAGAGATGATGCAGTTAACGTAAACTGGGGGGGCGGGCGTAACGTACAGTGGTTGGACACGTCCGGCTTCCTAAATGGGGACAGGACGCTTTGCCAGGGCGAAGAGTGGGGAAGACTTTGGGGGTCGTGTTTACGGAAAAGCTCGAAGGTGATGTACGAGGTGAAGGCGGGCCATCTAAGTGATCCACAATTAACGTAGGATTGGGCAAGTTACATGCAAATACTGACCTCTCGTCGAATACATCGAGTGACGCGCAGATAGCGGCCAAAGTTGTATCATGCGTGCTATGGACGAGAATTCGCATCGGGTCAGCGTCGCCTTTCGCCACTTTCCTCTGCATCTTGGTCGAGATGTCTGAAAGCAGACGGCCCATGCCTAGTCGTCTTACTTCATCGGTGGCATCTGGAGAAATGAGAACACTCATAAGCGGCTTGCCAGAAGGGTTTTAAATGTGTCAAATATCTTACATCCTCCAAACCACTCGTGTATTACAGCTTTCTCCTGAGAACATATAAAAAGGTCATGAAGCTTGCGGTATACTTTATCTATTAGATACACTCACTATAACATCTATAACTGCCTTATCAGATAGTTCTCGTGGGACACTAACGTTATTCGCTACAGCTGCTCGCACCTAGAATACCACATTAACGAAGAAAAGACCCACAGTAAGTAGCAGCGTACCGTGTCCAGTATTCCTGACGCGCGCGGCTTTCCGTCTAAGCGTATTGGATTGCCACCAATGTACTTAGACACTTTCTCATCGAGTGGTTCCAAGATTCGATTCCATGAGGACGCTGCGGCTGTAAAGAGGAAATGGTGAGAACCTGGAGGAGAAGTTGAAAGCAAAGATCCACATACCCCGTGCAAACCCGACCTCTAGTATCCCGAGCCGTTGACACGCGCCGGTGTTTCCAAACAGGTTTTCGTGCACGGCGTTCCTGTGGAAAATTGAGGACAATCTATGGGCAGTTATTGGATAGGAAAGTGAGTGCAACTCACCGAACCCTCACTTGAGGAGTGTAGCCTTCAGCACACTTTCCTGAAGGATAAAGCCCGTGAACAACCTGATAGAGTGACTCTAACGTCCTTGGTACGTTTGTAGAGCGAAAGTACGCTTCACTGTCCGCGTGAAGCGTGTCAGGTAAGAAACCTAGTCTGACCGTTCGTATTGAGAATGGCCATTATCTGAGATGACATATGGAGACGAACCTATCGACATATAATCGTCTTAGACCGAGTCCAAAACTATAGGTAGTCTGAATACAAGATGTCAGAAAAGGTTCAAAGGATGATGATAGCCAGACAGAAGCTCAGATGAACGCATACCTGTCTACCGACATCCGTCAGCTCGCCCAACAAGCTGAAATAGTCGGGATGATCCCGTTCCAAGAGAACAGTCAACATTTATACTAACTCGCACAAGCCACACTGCACGGATCAAACGTTAAACACTCACCACTCTCCCGACACGACACTCCCGTCTTCTCGCTCGACCACTTTTCGCAAAGGCAATTCCTCGTTTCTGCCGTCACTCGTATTGCGAGCCACCGCTGCGCTAAATCGGCGGGCTGTGTGGCAGAGCTGCCAGCTCTCGGGGATGGATGCTGGAGGCTCAGCCATTCGTATCCGCACTGGTGTGCGCTCGCCTGAATGGATGAGACACTCAGTGACCGAAGATGAAGGTCCACAGAATGACTCACCATGGCGGACGTAAACATGTACTTGCTCGAGCTCCAATTCAGCAGGCGCGATTGGATAACCATCCACGTCGAGCGGTACTGCCGCAGGACCGGACGAGCTCGATGCAACACTCGATGAAGTCGTCATCGGCAAATCAATATACACAGGTATATCTCCTACAACCTGTGCGACAACAGATAGCACGAGTAGAGGAGAGAGTAGTAGTAGTCGGAGCATCCAAGCGTGAGACCCCTGGAATTTATGGGGAACCCGGGGTGAGCGGGTCGAAGGGAAGAGGGGAGGTATTGTGTCAGATGTTGTGCTAAACAACGTTAGCGGCGGCGTCGTTGGCAGTGGACAGCCCGTCAGATGGGAGTCAGAGGTTGAAAGTCGCTGGGGTTAGCAATGCGCGCGCTCCGACTCGCCCTCTCCTCGCGGTATCCGCGCGACGCGAAAGCGAGTCACTAAGTCTCTGGTAAAACACTGGTATATACAGGACGAGAAACAATAAAGGAGTGGGGTTTTACACCGCGTACGTCTACATTACTCCGGCTTTATGATGATGATAAACAACAAGATCAAGAATACACCGTTTATGATACTCTCGGTCTGCAACTTCAAACCGGAACTACAGTGTTGAACACGTAGTCCCACACCTTGCTCGTGACTCCGAAACCTAGCTCGAAGTTCTTGTAGTGGTGAGCGAGATGATACTTCTTCATCTCCTTCAAGTAAGCAGGAAGACGAGTATGGTGCAGGCTAATGAGATGTTAGAGAATTCGATGATACGCATGAGGATCGCGATACTCACGCGTAATGCATGCAATCATACAACACATCTGTGCATGCAGCTTTAGTATGTATTCACCCATGTAGACATGCAGAAATGGCTCACAAAATGCGAAGGCACCAGAGATGATGCCGTTCGCGACAGCGGCTGGGAATAGGGCATGGGCCAGACGCGTAAAAGGAAACTCCAACGCGCCGAACAATGCAGGAGGCATGACAAGTCTCAGCCTTGACATGAAAATTAGCAAACACAGCTATTGACAAGATACGCAGACTCTTACCGGTCCATCGGGAGGTAATGATGTATACCATGCAGCACGAAGTGCAGGGTAAAGGCCGCTGGGTGATCCGGAAGATAGTAATCCAGGTGGAATAGGAAGCGGTGCAGGAAATACTCCAACAGTGTCCAGATGAAATTGCCAAGGAAGAAAAAGCCGGTGGTCTGGATAACGGACGACAAGGGGATAGAGGTTACCATGAAAAGCCGGAGGGGAGCGAGAATATCCATGTAGAAAGGGGGCAACGCGTTGTTACCGAGGGTGAATTGCAATATCGAGCGAAGGTATATGTAGGAAGCGATAGGCATCCAAATTATTGGTATGACATACCAAGCCGTCTTGCTGAATACCTATACGGGATTCAGCTTCGTCGGGTGCGATTAATTGAGCGAAAACGTACCTCCAAGTAAGGAGGACCGAACAGCGGCGCCGACTCTATAAGATGGCGAGGCTGGTGTACTTGTTGCAGATAATACGATTTGCTGAAGTTACCGCGCCAGACCTGCAGAAACATGGGCTTGCGAAGATCAAGGAACTGATTCTTCTCAAAGTCCTTGCTCAGGTCTGTTTCTTCAGGGTGGAAGTCGTCTTCGGCGACCCAATCTAGATTTATTCGCGGTGACATACCGTACTGTCTGAACTAACAGGAGTGCCCACTCACCGTCGCTAACAAGCACCTCCCCGTGCCCGATGCGTCCAATTAAGAACTCGTCGAGCATGTCGAAGGCGGATTCCGAATGCTCGTGCTCCTCAGGGTCCTTCATGATGGCACCAACGTCCTTGCCGGCGTAGCCCAGGATGAGGTCGTCGCCTCCCGGGTGGTCGTCCAGGAACTTGGTGACATCGTACACCTTTCCATCACGGGAGATCCAGCAGCTTTGATACGTGCAATGTTTTGCTACGTCCTCTGCGGTGTAGATGCGAACGCGCTGCTTGGACATGGACATGGTGAAGGTGTCTAAGGAAAGGGGGGCCTTGGAAGCGAGGGTCGCGCTTCGGCAAGTTTGAATATTATATTTCGGTTGAGTGCAGCGCCGTTTCAAATTTCCCACGATCGAACAGTCAGCGCGTCTGACGGAAGTAAATCACGTTGATGGCGGGCGTATCACCGTCGAAAATTACGTTGCGGCGATAAGCCTTATATCCCGGGTAATTCCCGGCCACTGTGGCTTGTTAACGGAAGTAAAGTCGGCCGTCTATAAGTAAACTAGTAAGTAAGGACCGGTACCGTCACCGGCGGTGCGGAGCATAGAATAAAATAACTACAGAAGGGTAACACCTGGTTTCGTTTCTCTTGTGTTCAGCCTCTGGCAATAATCGTGTCACCTTCAAATACGTGCACCGACATGGAGAGATATTGTACTTTCAGACTCTGATTTTGTCTACCACGAGCGTAAACACTCTCAAAAGTATTACTAGACTAATGGGCCCGTATGTCTAGTGACGTTAATACTTATCGTAATATTTCCACAATATTTCGTCAGGCTGATCGCCGCACTGCCAATTCCAGTTGCAACGACCACCACCCTTTTAGTCTAGAACGGCTCTTGCTTTACAATAATTTCTGTCTCGACTGCTCGAGGGCTATCTTTCGCTCTGCAATCTTCATATAGCGCGCTCCTAAGTGGTCGGGTTGCATATACGGGCAACAGCGGCGGGTTTTGCGGTAGGAACGTGCACCGAGCGAGCCGACATCCTTCGGGCTTTGTGTTTCCTCAAAGTTCACCCAGTGATACTCGGCCGCAGACCAATTCAGTCACCGTTTGATGCGTAGTTGACCATGTCGACGGTGAAGCTAAGTTTCGACGTCGACGATGCTGCGCTACTCAAAGCGTACAAGCTGTCCACTTCATCTCCTCGGTACGTTATTTTGCTTGCATCAGGTTCCATAACTTACGATCCATCTTAGAAAGTGGGAAGAGACAGAAGATGAGTTGGACGATACCATCTTATTGAGTCCAACTGGTGGAGCAGCAGGCGAGCTTGAAGCGGACCCTCTTGGTCTTGGGACAATAGTCGAGTGCGTATATATGTACATCCTAGAGCATATTTCAGTATCATTTATCGATGTACAATCATCAGTGTACGGAATATGGATTCAGACACGAGTTAGTCAGACGCGTATTACTATCTCTGCGGTGACAAGAAAGCTGATCGCGCGATTCAGAGGCCTCTGTCCTCATATCGTCAAAATCCTTCAATCCCAAGACGTTTCTCTCTGTGGTACATCCCAACGCCACCTATCAAGACCTTACAGCTGGAATAACGCGTCTGAGTGCAGCCTTGGAGTCAAGATCAGAAGCGATCCGCGTCCTTGTCGAGGAGAACTTTGACAGATTTGTAGCTGTCAAGGCATCCACAGATGGTACGTGACCATGCCTTGTTGCTGTCCAAGCTCGCCTACATTACTTGTTCTAGCACTATATGCTGAAATGCGTGACGGTCTCCTGGCGGAAGGAAATGATTTTGGGACCAACCAGCTGCGCACTCACCTGAAAGGTATGCTTGCCTGATAGCTTGAGACGACGGCTGTTGATATATCATCGACTAGCTGGTGCACAGAAGGCGGATCAGGTTTTCTTGCCGGTACTCGAAAACGCAATGAAGACTCAGAAGCTGCGCACCACACTCTCTGTGCTCGACCGCTCAAGATTCTTCTTCAACCTTCCGGGGTCGTTAATGGAGGCGGTTGAGGCTGTACGTGGGCGATAGTGATGAGGAAATGCTGGAGTTGACCATATTTCACAGGGCCGATATGAAGCAGCGCTACGAGATTACAAGAAGGGAAAGTTCTTGCTTGAGTCTCGCCCAGGGCAGCTGTTACCAGTTGGGTCTTCGAAAGATGGACAGTCCACCGGACAGCAGCAGAAACGCATTCTTGACAGAGTATGGTCTACTGTGGAAAAGGTCATGGGTGAAATGCGCAGCCAATTACAAGCCAAACTGAAGGAGACGTCAAGAAGCGTTGAGGAGCAGGAGAAGACACTAGAGTTAGTGTTCAATACTTCATGGCGTCCATGATCTCACAGAACGTGTTTCGGCAGGATCTTGCTGGAGCTTAGCCCAAATGAAGAACCCGTATGGACATACTTCGATGCTCAGCATGCTCTGATAATGGAGAACATGCGAGAGACATTTACAACATCTGTCAATGCAATCAAAGGTACGACACCATGTCACTATACGACCTTCGCAACTGATCCATCTTGTAGCTGTCCACGAGAAATCATGTAACGAGATATCTTCCCCTGACGCTCTAAATTCTGCTCTCGCAGCTCAGCTACGGATTTGCATGGCCTCGCTTGACACCAAACAATCTGACATCGTCATCTGTGCGTTTTCTGATACTCGAGCGACCCTACCTGGCTGAATCTCTTTGCAGCGCAAACAGGTGGCCAAGAAGTGTGGCAAAGCGTGTTATCGATGGTGAAGAACCTCTCAGAAGTCATGCTCACATCGCTTCCGAACTTCTGGAAGATATCCAAATCTTTCTTGGATGGCAAGTACAAGAAGGTGAGGTCCTGGCATAACGTGAGGACTAGCCCTAATCGTTTCCTAGAGTGCCACGACCACGAGTCGTCGCAGTCCGACTCAATGCCGAACCATGGCACTTGATATCGTGAAGCTCTACATCTCATTACTCTCGGAGTTCTTCATGTTCTCTGACATGGCAGTTATGATGTCGCCGAACGCGAACGCTAGCGTGGCGCCAACGCTCTTTCCGCGCGATTCCAATGTACTGGCGACCATGTACCACTTGACCAAGATTCTTGGAGAGATTCAAGAAAGCGTCAACGAGGTCAACAGCATGGAAATATCTTCAGAAGCCAGCTCGAGTCTCAAGAGCCTATTGGAGAGCGCACGGTGGAAGTTTGAGGATATTCTTATCCAATCATGGCTCAGAGGTGAGTATTTACTTCACGTGCATCGCTCGTTGGCTGACGATGCATACAGACGCGAATTTGTTCTATCATCTTGAGACATGGCACGGGTCTACGATAGATCCTTATACCACCGTGTATCTATCCCAGATCCAGGTATTCCAGCGCCAACTCGCAACCGGCGCGTACAAACTCGCAGGAGGACTCGATCTGGCATCAAGTTCGTCCAGCAGAGTGATTAAGCAGAACACAGTACCCGCAATCTTTATCTCGAAGATCACGAAGGCTTTCTTGGACTCGTTATACGCATTCCTGGACGGTTTGGTTCACCTCGCCTCTGATGAGCTGCCTTCTACATCCGCACTAAAGCCACATACCGACGTCACGACTCTTACTGGAACAAATCCATTGGAACTACTCGACATTGAGAACCCGGTACGGCGGCGTGTCTGGTTCAAGTGTTTAGCCTCCTGATTGACGTCTAACTCTTTCAGGATACGCGACTCCTGCTGGTGGTGTCGAACTTCGGGCATTTAGCGCGCGTGGTAATCCCCAGCATGATCAGCGAACTGGAAAGCGCCATAAGTGTTTCTATCCAAGATGAGAAGCAGGCAAGTTATCAGTCGACGTACATCGTGACATCAAATACTGAGATCTCTTTCAGACCCTCATGACAGTGGTGAACGAGCTTGACAAGACTCTATTCGAAAGTTATGTCAAGCCGAAGGCGACTGTCCTCATGGGCATTGTTCGTGCTGGTATCCTTGATAACGCCATGGATTGGTACGAAACGCCACAGCCGAAAGGTAGGATACCTTGTCTCCTGACGGCCTCACGTGCTGACCGCGATCTTTGACAGAGATCCGCCCGTATGTCTTCGAAACTTTGATGTATCTGGTCAGTATCCATGCGCGAGTGAGCGCGGCGGCAGCCCCGTCGTTGGAGCGAACATTGAACGCGCTTGTGGAGGATGTCGCGGAAGAGGCTTTGCGTTGCTTCCGCCAGGTCAACAAGTTTGGCATGGGAGGCATGCTTAGGGTGCGTATCTTTGAACAATCAGGAATCCATCGGTATGAACGCCTTATCTGAACAGGCCACGCTCGAAATCGAGTTCATGCATCAGACACTCTCAAGATATGTCACACCGTCTGCGGCGAAGACTCTCGCCGATTTGTACAACAAGATATCCCAAGCATATGCCCGCAGGCCTGGCGACGAGAACTTGCAGATACACTTGGACGGTGTCAAGAAGATTTTGGCGGAGACTCGACGCGCCACGGGCATAGAGTTCCTCTGTTTCAGGCAGACAAAGGAAAAGCCCAAAGACAAGGGCACAACCTCGTCTAAACCTAAGGACAGAGACCAAGATAAGGACCGTGACACGAAGAAGACTCGGGATCGTGCACCCGAACGTGATGGGCGGATGTAGCTTTGGGCCTCAACACGGATCATCTTGGAACTGCTGTACGATATTGCTGGAACGATACGATACCTATAATGCAAGCACATTCTTTTGCATCCAGAGTTGGTACTGTCCTGACGTTAATGTGACCGTGACATAGATATATAGTTTTACAGCTATTTTGGTGAATATGGCGTTTCACATGCTTGGTACGTATGTCTAAGCTCCACGTAGTCTCGTACTGACACGTCATCTTTTGTCTCACTCCTCAGTCATATCCCTCCCTTGGTCCGATGAAATATTTCAGTGGTATAATATCGGCATACTACCCGCATACTCTCCGCTCAACCGAATGTAGATGCTGAGAAGAGCCCAAATCTGCTTAGTGAAAGGAAGACACTGAGAATTCGTTGCGGCATATCGGCGTAAATGTTCGTCAGGGTCACATTGGCATCCACGAGACAGCAGTACGTGCGGCGCTTGTCTCGTTGTTTCACTGGTCTGAGCGCATCGTCGATGCTGGCGAGAGCTTGAGGTGAGTAACAGCCGAATTACAGCCATGGTTTTCCAGTTATGAAGTTGGGCATGGTACAACTGTTGTATGTGACTCGTCGGAAACTATTGCTTCTGACGCGTTTCTTCCCCACGGGGTGCAGCATAGACGTGTTCTGCTATATTTACTACTAGCTACAGAGACATTATCCTGTATATAAACGCATGACGCGTCGTGTCACGCGTATGTTTTGCGACGATCGTCCGTCACGTTCATCGTATTATTCCTTCCAGCATCTTGATCCGATATTCCTGACACTCCATTGGACAGTTGAATCGATATCCCTTCGGCAGCGATGTCGTGAGTTGTCTTTCATCCTCCCGAGTAAGAGAACTGAATTGCGTCGGATGTTCACAGATTGCATGTACTGTAGTAAAGAGTCACGGCTCTGCGAGGCTCCAAAGATCCGCTGGTAGATGGTTCAATCTCGAGACCTTACAGCCAGTACCATGATGCGAAAGTCTCCAACCCCATGCGGTTCACCTGCGACGAGACTACTGCTATCAAATATTAAAGAAAGTTTGATCAATAGTCAGGACCATCAGCCCCGCAGTTCTTCTCAACCTTGATATAAGTATAGCTCAGGTACGTGATCTCAGCTGCCTTCAGTACCTTTGTTCACTTCAGCATGTAATGTAGGGTATCGCGAGTACAAAATACATGTACTGGATACTTGTACTCCATCCCAGACGTAGCCGAGGTGTAAGTCGTTTTACAACAGTGAGATTGCTTGTATGCTCCCTCAAGACTGGATGGCGTGCGACAACATGTCGCTATCTCGTTGATCGAAGTTTGGCCTGGTAATTGCCTTATTGAACATCGCTCTATCCGACTATCGCTGCCACAGCACGGGAGAAGAGAAGTCTCTCCAGAAGTTGCTCAGCTATTTTGAGCTCGCTGGTAACGAGCCGAATACCACTGGCTACCAGGCGAGTGCTGCCGTGGGATCAAGGCATCCCTCTTCGTCGCTAATTTTAGCTCGATCTCCCAGATATGCCCTGCACCGTGGTTGTCCCAATTGTCCGCGCGGTGATGTAAATCACCAACCAGCTTATTGGACGTGACACCACTTCTGCTTTCACATGGTCTTCATCGATGCAATGCATGGATGTGCGTTCGGTAAGCTCGCCGAATGTCCACGCTTGCACTAACATGAGTTCTCTCCTACTAGGCAAAGGCAGACGAGACGGGGATGGTACCGGCAAATGGACTCGGCACCCAAGGATGCTCTTCTGGTCCATCGTCAAACAGAACATTGCGTCTTGAGCTAGCTTCCGCGAGGTCCCGAAATTTTCCTTATGGATGCAAGCTTCACGCAGCCTGGTCGAAAGTTTCGGGACTTTCGAGTTTGAACCGTGGTCAAGTAACAAAATGCTCCCTAAAGGTGCCGATATCTGGAGGTTATGTTCGGGACGTGGTGCCCCAGGTTTGACTACGGATGAAACGTTGTCTCTGCACTATCTGAGGAATAGGCTCCCACCAACACGTCCAAAAATACCGGTTGCTGAGAGTTGCTGCGTCGTACCCAATGTTATAAGGTGAACAGACCGGCAAACTCAAACGCTGCTGTTACGGACACCCCACTACGCTGACCTGCCCTCGGCTAGGTCAGTGGCAATGCAGACAAATCCCCCTTTCTCGTTCCGGTTCCGGCCAATCCAATATGGTATGATTTCAGTTCCTGCCATTTATCCGATATGCGCTTACGTTGAGTTTGCGCAAAGTCCATACGACTGGATGGGTGCTTCTTCCCTAGGATCTTTGCTCGTCCGTTACGCTCCACGTCTCTGCCTTTGTTGGCGAACCTGCTGACCCTTTCTGTTCCGTAGACTACCTTTGTGCGCTGCGCAGAGGCATATGCGACGCACGAAGTACTCGTAGCGCTGCCCGAGCACTTCCCGCTTCTGCCCGCTAGGCGTACTTCATTCTGATCGCACGGTATCCACCATTGACTTCGCAATTGAAGTCGCGACGGTACGCATGCTCGCAATGTCATACGAGTTGCCCCGAAGGGGGGGGCCGCTGATACGTATAAGATGTGGAGGAGCGATTGCAGTAGCTTCAACAAGCAGCACCTTGACCTCCACAGTAGTAGTACACCCGAGCCCTACAGCGATGATTACTCCTGCTTTTGCGAAGGCTGTTCTCTGCGCCGTCATTTTCGCCACATTTTCCGACGCCGCCCCCGCTCCCAGTTCTGTAGCGAGCATCGCTAGTAGTGTAGCGATCGCATCGGTCGCGACCTCGGCAGCACCGGTCAGCAGTTTGCCATTGTCCCCAAGTAGCGTTGTTGTCTCCCCCAGTAGCGCACCGATTTCTTCTTCTGTCGTCGCTTCGATCGAGGTTTCCTCGGAGAAGGCGTCTTCCACCGTGTCTGTCGCTCCGGCATCCGCTACAGTCCCATATGCGAGCGACGACCCGAACGCAGTTATGTGGTCTCCTGGATCCGACAGCGAAGGCGACCCGCAGCCTATTCGCGGCTCCTTGGGCGCAACCATCCTCGGCCCCCAAGACATCGGACTCGATCAACAAAATCCCGACCTTCTCGCTCCTCCTACCACAGATGCTGGCACAGTGTAAGCAAAAATATTGCCTTCACTGAATATCTTACATATGCTGGCTGTTAGGGGCAACGCCAAATGGCCCTTCAGTTTGAGTCACAACCGCTTGCAAACCGGCGGATGGGCTCGTCAACAGAACAGTATGTCCTTATTTACATTGCATTTCTCATGCTTACCACGGTTGCAGTTGATGTATTGCCCATGGCCACTGAAATGGCAGGTGTGAACATGCGTCTCGAAGCAGGTGCAATACGGTGAGCTCATTTGTTATCTCCCACGCCAATTAATTTCTCAACGCATTTTAAATTTTGTGCTTAGCGAATTGCATTGGCATAAGACCGCCGAAGTGAGTCATGACAACGGATTAGTATGGGACAGTCCTAACATGCGGTGGATATAGTGGGCCTACGTACTGAGTGGTTCCGTTCAAGTCACTTCGGTCAACCAGAACGGTCAGAACTTCGTCGGCACTGTGGTGAGTGTAACTCGATCTTTACCAATCAAACGCGAGGTTACACAATTTTGAAGGATCCTGGAGACTTGTGGTACTTCCCGGCAGGCATCCCACACTCTTTGCAAGCAACTGGTGCAAGCGCGGACGGTGCCGAATTCTTATTGGTCAGTGGACCAATTTATCAATCTCCACGTCCACGCGATTTCTTATGAGTCTTGTAGGTCTTCGATGACGGAAGTTTCAGTGAGGACTCGACATTCCTTGTTACAGATTGGTTAGCGCATGTCCCGAAGGAGGTTCTGGCCAAGAATTTCCAGACGAGTATGTCTGCCTTCAACGATATCCCTGGACAAGAACTCTACATCTTCCCAGCTGGTGAGCATGAAGGTGTTATATTTTGACCCATACCAAATGATTGACTTTTCGTGAAGCCCCTCCCGGCCCGGACTCTGACGCCCCCGTCAGCCCTCAGGGCAGCGTACCCAGTCCTTTCACATTCAAGATGTCGCAGATGGCAGCAACATCCTTGTCGGGAGGTTCAGTGAAGATGGTCGACTCTCACGTATTCCCCATTGCCCTTACTATCGCCGCTGCGGAGGTTACCGTGGAGCCCGGCGCAATGCGTGAGCTTCACTGGCACCCTACCCAAGATGAGTGGAGCTATTTCCTGTACGTTCTCCTCACATATATTCCTACTTCATACTAACAAAATACCAGTGAGGGTACCGCTCGTGTCACACTGTTCGCTTCCCAAGGCTCTGCCAGGACTTACAACTTCATGCCGGGTGACGTTGGTACGTGATTAATATCTGTTTCATATGGCGAGCTTCCTCTGAATTGAGACTAGGCTATGTTCCTGGATCTTATGGACATTACGTCGAGAACGTCGGTAACACCACCATGCGCTACCTCGAAATATTCAAGACCGACACGTTCCAGGATGTCAGTTTGAGTCAGGTGAGTAAACATCATTTTCTCCCCGAATTTTCAATGAAATCTGATGGTCGTACCTTAAAGTGGCTGGCCTTGACGCCTCCGGAGATGGTTCAGGCAACTCTCAACCTTGACGACGAGGCCATGAGCCACCTTAGCAAGGTCAAACAAACCGTTGTCGGGCCTGCCTCTTCCTCAAGTTCCTAGAAGAATATGACGTATCGTGGGCCCTGACACGATTTGAATTCCGGACTTGATTGAATGAAGACTGAATTGCGCTTGATTATATGGATGAGTGAATCGCCTGTTTATCTACGAGCTATTTAGCGAATTCTGTAAATTTCTTCTCACTTGTATCAATAGCCTTGATACTGTAACCTGAATCAAGAACGATTGGCTCGTCTTTCAACAGTTGCGTTATCATTATCAATCAATTGAGGACTTTCTCAACTGAAAGCGAGCAATATGTTTACTCGTGTGTGCGGACTTAGATCGGGGAAGACAATGACTTTTGCTTGGCGATACACAGAGACCGGGTGCTTGGATTCTTCGCCCGGCATACAATCTTCAAGATTTACTTCAGTTCCTGCCGTTCTTTGTGCCTAGATTTCGTAAAGAGCTTGAGGAAATCGGTCCAAACAGAGACTCCGACGGGTATTCTACTACACGGGCGGTTAGGCATGAAGGCTGCAACCAAAAGCAGAATGACAGACGACGCGATAATCTGTCTTCAAGTTTTGAACCCCAGAAGGGGGGCATGTCATGTCCCTGAGCAACAACCCATTCTCAAAGATATCATAAAACGGCAGTTCGACATGTGTTAGACCACATTGCGTGGAAACCGGTCAGGGTATAATGATTGGTAATCTTCGGGATTGTCCACACTTAGGCTACTGACGATCAGCTTCTGCGCGAGTGCTGGAGATCATGTCAATAGAGTTCGCATCTATTACTTGGTTCATAACGAAACTCACTCGATGTATAGCGGTAGAAGCGTGGAGCCTTCGCCAAGACATTCCCTAGAACCTCAGGCTAAGCGTATTCCACTGTTGATCTCCTGGTTCTGTGGAGCAGGCCGGACATAAGGGTTGGTAGGTTGCGTTGCGCGTATCTCCTCTGGCTGACACGTCGTGGGAGACACCTTTGCCAGCTTCAAATAACACGATCTCCGACTCGGGATTGTCATCTTGCGATGGTATCGTAGAATTCGAGGATTCTGAATACCGCGATTGATTCTCAGCGCGCCGCCACTGTGACTTATCTCCAATTTCGGTGTTCATGCGGTCAATCAGCAAAAGTTATGTACTTGCCTGGAAATGTCAGCATCGCCGTGTCACCGTCGGCCCTAGTGATCGTGACAGTGTTCAGATACGATCTTGTCATTTGGTCGTTGTCCCCATGAGACTCGTGCAGGATGGAAGGATGGCGATCGTCTAGCTACTCCGAGTGTCAGCTAAAATGACTGAAATGCATCCTCCTAAAAGCATGGAATTTTTGAATAATGGTCACCGGAGGGGAAAAGATATCAGAGAAAGGAAAAGACCTACTTTCAGCCATAGTTGGCCACACATAGAGCTAAAAATTCTGAGAAGCATCACGAGATAGAGGTGAGAAGCGATGTTACCAATCACTCTACATCATTGCCATGAGTGACACTGCCATGGGTAAGGAACGTAAGCAGAATAAAATGCCAATATACATCGCAATGAGAAAGCAAGTTCTGTTGGGATTCACGAGAAAGAAATTTAACGCAAGCCATGACTCAAGTTGAGTCGTATGTATAGGACCTATAGGCGGTAAAAACACGTCGATCAATGGGCAGATATCCTGCGAAGCCAAAAAGTATTACCTTGTAAGAGAGTCCGTGATCTTGACGTTATAGAAGGTCATGGATAATTCGAGATTGAATCGATATTGAGCATGAGTATGTCAGATAATGAGTAGCAAATAGACAGTCAGATTCAAGAACACTGGTAAGAAAACTCTTTGAGTATGTGGGTGCAATATCTTTGCTAGCTCCGCGTTCGCCTCGATGTGCCCGGTGGGCCAATTGAACAGCTACCGTATTTTTGTCGCGTTGCAAGCGATGTGGCAAAGCGGCAGTGGTCGAGGTGGCAAGCTCTGGCAAGCTCGACGTTGAAAGCGATCGGCGTACTGTCGGTGATCGCCGAATCACTGATCAGACGCCCATTTAGTTGACGCCCAATTAAGTCGAGTCACGAAAGGTCACGAAGAAGTCCGTCAATAATTCTTCGTTCACTCCAAGAGGTCGTGTCAGGGACTTCAACGCGCTCCTTATTGTACCACACGCACACGTCTGTGCAGGGTATCAAAAATGGCTGAGGAACGTCTTCAGCGGGTCGTCTCTCGTCTCCAAAATCTTCCGGAGATTTCACTACCAACCGATTATCCGCGACCTCTGGGAGGGAACAGGCTTGTCGAGGCTGCGGTGTCCTTTGACCTCTCTGAACAGACTTGTTTAGGTCTTCTCAAGCTTGCATTGTACAACGAGAACGGCGATGAAGATGATGAAGATCCCACAGCGAGCGCAAACATACCGTCACCCTTCCACCTATTACTCGCCGCTTTCTCCGTCCTCCTTCACAGACATACCGGAGACACCGACCTCGTTATTGGATCATCATCCTCAACAGCGAAAGACCCACTTGTTTTACGGGTGACGGTTGATCCAAACGATCCGTTTTGGGCTGTTGTCCGCAAGGTGCAGCAAGTGGAAGGAGAGGCCGAAGCAGATGTCCTACCTTACGAGACTATCCTTCGTGCACTAGGAAGAGATAGGACAGATACAGTGGAAGGCTCGCGGCCTCTTTTCCGTGTACGATTCTTTGACGAGACTGATGCGCCCCAGGACAACTTCCTCAGAACCACCAGTCTAACATCCGACCTCACGATTTTTGTTACGCGTCAACAAGAGTCGAGTAGAGCCACCGTAACACCTCACATATCCCTCCGCATCATATACAACTCGCTGCTCTTTACTCCCGTGCGCATATCGGGATTTGTCGATCAGCTATCGGTGTTATTGCGCAAGGTCGCAACCAACCCGCTCGCCGCCGTGGGCTCCGTTCCATTGTTGACCCCCGCTCAACGTTCCAAACTACCCGATCCTACTGCCGATTTGCACTGGTGCGACTTCAAGGGCGCCATTACGGATGTCTTCTCCAGAAATGCACGACAATGGCCTGATCGGCCATGCGTAATACAGTGTTTGCCTTCTTCAGGGCTAGACGTCCCCCAGGAGAAGCGCACGTATACGTACGGTACCATACGTCGTGCGTCCAACATTCTTGCGCATCATCTGATCCAAGGTGGTGTGCAGCGGGAGGAAGTTGTCATGGTGTACGCATACCGCAGCGTCGAGCTTGTTGTAGCGGTCATGGCTGTCTTGAAGGCAGGAGCTACCTTCTCTGTTATAGGTATGCTGTCAGTCCCATCGGCATAAGGCACTTGTTTTACGACACTAAAACCATGAGACAGACCCGGCATATCCTCCGAGCAGACAAACTATCTACCTCAAGGTTGCTCAACCACGTGCCCTCGTCGTCCTCAAAGGCGCCGGAAAGATCGGTCCTACCGTCCGTGACTTCATAACGAACGAGCTCAACATCAGGGTAGAAGTTCCAGCATTGGAACTTCTAGCAGATGGTCAGATTGTAGGCGGTTCTTCTCCCGGCAACTCAGATGAGGTACTACAGCCCCAATACCACCTAGGCGGTACGGATCCGAACATCGTTATAGGACCAGACAGCGTTGGAACATTGTCATTTACAAGTGGTAGCACTGGAATTCCGAAGGGTGTCCGTGGCAGGCACTACAGTCTGACCCATTTCTTCCCTTGGATGGGCCAACGCTTTGGTCTCGATGAGAACTCGAAATTTACGATGCTGAGCGGCATTGCCCACGATCCCATACAGCGCGATAGTGAGCATTTATGTCACGATCAAAATTTCGTGTAAAACTCATATGATCACTACAGTGTTTACTCCGCTGTTTTTCGGTGCGCGGTTATATGTACCAACGGCAGACGACATCGGAACCCCTGGTCGTCTTGCCGAATGGATGGCAGACAACGAAGTCACCGTCACGCATCTCACGCCGGCCATGGGTCAACTTCTGTCTGCACAGGCGACACGTCAGATCCCCTCCCTCCGAAACGCTTTCTTCGTAGGAGACGTGTTGACCAAGCGAGACTGCCTCCGATTACAATCACTAGCTGCCAACGTCCACATCATCAACATGTACGGCACGACCGAGACACAGCGCGCCGTCTCCTACTTCTTGATACCTAGTGTTAACGAAGACCCAACATTTTTGGCGACCCAAAAGGACATCATGCCTGCTGGTGAAGGCATGATAGACGTCCAACTACTCGTCGTAAATCGCAACGACAAAAACATCCCTTGCGCTGTTGGCGAAGTCGGCGAGATATACGTCCGCTCTGGGGGCCTAGCGGAGGGCTATTCCGACCCAGATGCCACCGCAGAGAAATTCGTTACCAACTGGTTTTCTGCCAAGGCACCTCCACGAACAGATACGATATTGCACCCAGCTGGAAACGCCCCTGGTCCAGAGGCGCAGTTCTGGAAAGGCATACGCGATCGGATGTACCGCTCAGGAGACCTGGGGCGATACCTCCCAGACGGCATTGTGGAGTGTACGGGCCGTGCTGACGACCAAGTCAAGATTCGTGGCTTCCGTATCGAGCTGGGAGAGATAGACACACATTTATCTCAGCATCCTCTCATTCGCGAGAACGTTACGCTCGTGCGGAGGGACAAGGACGAGGAGAAGATCCTGGTGACGTACTTTGTTCCCGTCGATGGCCCGACACTCGAGGCATACGCTAGTGATATAGGAGACGTGGACGACAAAAACGTTGCGCGCGGTATGAAGAAGTACAGGCGTCTGATCAAAGATATCAGGGAGTATCTGAAGAAGAAGCTGCCGACATACAGCGTCCCAACTCGTAAGTATCTTCATATCGGTTTTGCGCTGTCGCTAAGATTCCTTTCTTAGTCTTCGTGCCATTGAAACGTATGCCTCTCAACCCCAACGGCAAGATCGACAAGCCCGCGCTGCCCTTCCCAGACACTGCACAAGCTGCTGCACCAGAAACTCGTCAAGAAAATGCTACTGGTGGCACGGCTACGGAGGAAGCAATGCGCGCAATCTGGGCGAAGGTCCTCCCCAACACACCATCTCCTATCCCGCTCGACGAGAATTTCTTCGATCTCGGTGGTCATTCTATACTTGCCACCCGTCTTATCTTCGAGATACGTAAGGCGTTCGTTGTCGAGGCGCCGCTCGGATTAGTCTTCGACAAGCCTACAATCAAAGAGCTTTCGACCGCGGTGGACCGCTTGCGGTACTCTGATCTCGGGTTCGCAGATGGCGACAAGACACCAACCTCTAGATCTAGAGAGCGGACAGAGCCTACCGCTCACCGCGTGGAATATGGCCAGGATTATGATGCGCTGGTATCTAAACTGCAGCCCTCCTATTCTGGGGTGTCGGAAGATTATTCCTCCCGTCCTCTGACAGTATTCTTGACTGGCGGTACTGGGTTCCTGGGCGCATTCATTCTCAAGGAACTGCTCACGGATTTAAACCGGGTGAAGAAGGTTGTATGCCTCGTTCGTGCGCCTTCGTCTGAGAAGGCACTGGAGCGTCTCAGAGATTCCGCGAGCGGTCGTGGCGTGTGGGACGAAGAGTGGGTTGAGACGGGCCGTGTGGAAGTCGTCAAGGGGGACTTGGATCAGGAACATTTCGGACTTGATCAAAGTTCCTGGGATAGATTAACAAGTGAGGCTGACGCAATTATCCACAACGGGGCATTGGTACGTATTGCATGCATGCGATGTTTCACGCCCTAACGCTTTTGTGATTCACAGGTCCACTGGGTATATCCGTACGAGAAACTTCGGAGTGCCAACGTTCTAGGCACCCTCACTGCGATAGACTTCGCTGCGACCGGAACACCCAAGTTCTTCGTATTCGTGTCCTCCACATCTGCTATCGACACAGAACACTATGTTCAGCTCTCCGATTCACTCTCTCGGGTACAGAACGGCTTGGGAGGTGTCCCCGAGAGCGATGATCTAGAAGGGGCTCGGTTTGCGCTGAAGACGGGCTACGGACAGAGCAAGTGGGTATCCGAGAAACTGCTATTTGAAGCTGGACGACGGGGCCTCACCGGTCATATTTTGCGACCCGGGTATGTTGTAGGCGATTCACAGTCAGCAGGTATGTGTTGTTGCATGTTTTAGTCTCAATATTCTGATCCTGTACCCAGTAACCAACACGGACGACTTCGTTTGGCGTCTCGTCAAGGGCTGTATCCAGCTCGGGCTGGTTCCCGACATCAACAACACTATAAACATGGTTCCAGTAGATCATGTTGCTCGATCTACCGCGCTGGCCGCCTTGGCACCTCTTCCAGAACCACGCAACCACCTCAGCGTTCTTCATGTTGCTGCCTACCCTCGACCAACCTTCAACGATTTCTTATCCTCGTTGTCACACTACGGTTACTTGACGAAGCAGTGCGAGTACCTGGTATGGCGTCGCCAACTCGAGCGACACGTCATGGAAGTGCAAGATAATGCACTGTTCCCTCTGCTTCACTTTGTCCTCGATGATCTTCCTACGAGTACCAAGGCGCCAGAACTCAACGACACCAACATGCGAGACTTGCTGTCGCCACACATGTCAGAGACGAATCGCACGGTGGACGAGGAATTGGTCGGCAATTATCTGGCGTGGTTGGTGGATGTAGAGTTTCTGCCTCCTCCGACACAAGCAGGAAAGCCTCTACCGAAGCTGAGCAACACCCGTGGAACTCGCGCCGTTGGACGGAGTGGAAACTAGAAATAGCTTAGGTTGCACCCGTAGTGTATCAAATAGAAACAGAAAGTCGGGCTTCGCAGCTTGGGCATACCAATCACCCAGGAAGAGGGAGACACGCTCGCGACGCGTCGCGAAGCGGCGCCTATTTAATGAGATCATGTGATGCGCGTCAAGCGTAAATTTCTGCAGACGCCCGCGTTCAACAGGAAGTTCTCGCCCTCCCCCGGTGCCCCTCCTTCGTTCTCCCCTTCATCCTCCCACCGACGACCCGCCATGACGAAGTACATTGTTGTTTCCGGAGGTGTAGTGAGCGGTATTGGAAAGGGTGTTATTGGTATGCCCATAGCAATCGATATCATCGATAGTATTGTTCAATGTATTATTGTAGCCTCTTCCACCGGCTTGCTCCTCAAAACGACGGGGCTCAAGGTCACCGCTATTAAAATTGACCCATATATGAACATCGATGCGGGAACTATGAGACCACAAGAACACGGTGAGAGAACTTCAATGACGCGTGACATCACCAGCCTTAACGTGGACCTCTACAGGCGAGGTCTATGTCTTGAACGATGGTGGTGAAGTTGACCTTGACCTGGGTAACTACGAGCGTTACCTCGACGTCACCCTCTCACGAGACAACAACATCACCACTGGCAAGATATACAGCCAAGTTATCGAGAAAGAGGTGAGCTATTACGACTATCGTGTTATCTTATCCTATTGACTGTGCGACAGAGACGAGGAGATTATTTGGGTAAAACTGTGCAGGTTGGCATCACTTGTATACATTTTTGTCGATGCTGTGATGACTGAAGTTTGATATCAGATTGTGCCACACGTAACGAACGCCATACAAGACTGGATTGAACGTGTTTCTAAAATCCCAGTCGATAACACGGATGAAGAGCCGGATGTCTGCATCGTCGAGGTATGGGATTGATGCTACTCCGCCAATTCATGCCTAACATTGGTGACTAGCTCGGTGGAACTGTTGGCGATATTGAATCTGCACCATTTGTCGAGGCCATGCGACAATTCCAATTCCGCGTCGGACACGAAAACTTTGCCCTCATTCACGTGTCGCTTGTACCCGACATGCATGGCGAACAGAAGACGAAGCCCACACAGACGACCGTTCACGCTCTTCGCGGGTTGGGTCTGCTACCTGATTTGGTATGCCATTTCGACAGGGTGGCAAACCCCTTATTCACGCGTCTCTCTGTCCCAGATTGCATGCCGTTTGATTGTGCAAAAGCCACTGGAGCCCGCAACAAAAGCGAAGATCTCCATGTTCTGTCACGTCGCAACGGAACAGGTCATCGGCGTGCATGATGTCTCATCTGTATACCACGTTCCCCTCCTCCTGCAATCGCAAGGTATCGTTCAGTTCCTACAAAAGCGACTCAACTTGCCAAGCGTTCAAATAACTGACGCGATGAAGGCGCACGGTTTGGATCTCGAGAGACGCTGGAAGGAATTGACTACTCGGTGAGTCTCAGTATCAAAACACCAGAATTATTGAGTCACACTCTGTTGCAGCCAAGAACGCCTGTATGACGACGTATCTATTGCGCTGGTAGGAAAGTACACAGACCTCCAAGATTCCTACATGTCCGTGACGAAGACCTTGGAGCATTCTGCGTTCCGCTGCCAACGAAGGCTGATCTTGAAGGTGAGAGAGAGTCGGGTACCCTGTCTACCACATCTCATGTACTGATGTTCTACAGTGGGTAAATGCCTCGGAACTCGAACCAGAAACACAAGTGACCGATCCGGCAAAATACCACGACGCTTGGAAAGCCGTTGTCTCTGCTGGGTACGTTCCATTCAATATCTATTCGACAGAGATATGAACGTTCTTCGCTCTCAGTGGTGTTCTCGTACCCGGTGGATTCGGTAACCGCGGTACGGAAGGTATGATGCTCGCGATCAAGTGGGCCCGTGAACAGCAGGTACCTTTCCTCGGAATATGCCTCGGGTTCCAGCTTGCTGTGGTCGAATGGGCACGACATGTATGCGGCCTCAAAGGTGAGTTGTAACTCCAGAAGCGCCTAAATTAAGTTGTAACAGTTTTTCAGATGCTACCTCGACGGAATTCAATGAATCCGCCAAGGAACCGCTCATCATCTTCATGCCAGAAATATCGAAGACACATATGGGAGGAACAATGCGTCTGGGCCTCCGGCCTACCGTCTTCGAGCCGGAGACTGAGAAGTGGTCGAAGGTAAGGAAGCTGTACGGCGGCGTTGAGAAGATATGGGAACGGCACCGTCACCGCTACGAAGTCAACCCAGAGTACATCGAAAAGCTCACTGAGAGCGGATTGGCATTTATCGGCAAAGACGAGAAGGGCGAGCGTATGCAGATACTCGAATTGCCAGGTACGGTAATCTCGTTGTGTATCGTACGGAAACATCGCTTACAGTGCTCATCAGATCACCCGTACTTTGTCGGCCTGCAAGCCCACCCGGAGTTCTGTACACGCCCTCTCAACCCTTCACCTCCATTCCTTGGATTCGTAGCTGCAGCGGCATCTAAGACTGTGTTGGATGAACAGCTCGAGCTGCAACTCAAGAACTACCAGCCTCCGCATCCAGCTCACACCATGGTCAGCGAAGCAGAGCTGAGGCACGAGGAGCCGACTGCTCCAGGGAAAGAGGTCGTCATGGCCATAGACCAATGAGTGCGAAAACTTACATGTCATGCATTACTGCACAATTAATTTAATCTGGGTCACACATAGTTTTTACTCGGTTGTTTTGTGTGCGCTGTGTCTAGCTACAACGGAAGGATATTACATGTATACGCGAGTACGCCGTATAGAATAAAGCAGAGCGAAATAACATACAAGCCCATCCAAGGAGTCTATATAACAATAACTATCGTCGGTAACGGGCACCACGCAACTCTTCAGGTGAGACGCTAGGGTCTCTGGAGTCTAATGGACGGAATCTCCGGACAGGCTTGTCTTCGCTGAACCGGTCATCCGTCCGCCTCCTAACGTTTCCACGCCCGCTCCACCGATTTTCTGGTTCGGGCTGACTGCGTGCTTGGAATCGGCCTGAACCAAAGCGCTTCGTTCGGCCGTCGTCAAGGCCAAGTCTCTGCAGGAAAGATTCAGAGAAAAACGGAGCCACGGGCATGCCGCATGCGTCTGTTGCCCAATCCTTTAGTCCCTGGAGGATGACAGATTTCTGGCAGCGCAGCTCGGGGCTCTTGCCGAAGTAGTAGCCAATCAAGGATGCCGTGGTCTCTCTAACGGCTTCCTCGTCGGTTTCGCCCATAAGCTGGGTTATAGCGTCTTCAAACTTGTTCAGCAGGGGTGAATAAGGCATGTCGAAGGCGACGGGGCCTAAGCCACGGGAGCGGGGGTCCCGAGGAGTAATTTGTCCGAAGAACGACTTGGGATCAGCGTCGTGTTTTTCTGCGAGTGTCGTTACCTGCGCTGCGAGCTCGTTGACCGTAACGGGCTTCAGCGGGATGTCAGTTAACTGCCAGGAAACAAAGCCAGCTTCCCAAGGTAAAAGAACCAGGTCAGCCCTTCCGTGACCTTCTCTGCCTCGTCCAGTACGGCCAACGCGATGGATGTACTGATCTGTACCACCCGGAATACCAACTTGGATGACACGCGTGACGCCGGGATAGTCGATACCACGAGCAGATACATCAGATGAGATGAGCACAGAAGCACCAGACTGATCTCTTCTGAATCTGTCGGACGTATTTGTCCTTTGATCCTGGCTGCGTTTAGAGTGAATCTCGTAGATATGCGTGTGGTCCCGAGCAGGCAGTACGCCGCTCAGTGCACGAATAAAGGTCGCGAAGAGCTGGGTCATCTTAGTAGTAGGCAAGAACATTATGGTCTTGGACTTCCCGGGGTTCGACAACTGATCGTGCGCAATGAGACGCATGATGTGAAGAAGCTGGTGTCCAGGGCCCGGCAACACGGTGTGGTACTGAGGGACGTGTGCGTGGACGGGAGAATCGTCGGCGGAGACACAGTTGACGAAAACATGGTTCTTGTCGAGGACCTGGTGAGCGATTTGTTGAATCTCGCGGGATACGGTAGCAGAGAACAAGAATGTTTGGCGTTCCTTCTTCGGTGCTATGAACTCCGTAATGGCGGTGATTTCCTCGCGGAAGCCCATCTCCAAGAGCGTGTCAGCTTCGTCCAAGATCAGCTACAAAGAAAACTGGTGAGAAGTTGACAACGGACTGAAAACGCTCCGCGTACCATACGAGTCTGAGCAAGACCCTTTGCGATCTCGGGCTCGCTTTCCAACATGTCTCGGATACGACCTGGAGTTGCAACGACGATATCACGACGGCCCTTCATCCAGTCCCGCATTTGCATTTTCTTGCTCATACCTCCTACAAACAAGCGAACCTCGAAGTCGTCAAGATGGGTGGTTAGCCGAAGAGCTTCGTTGGCGATTTGAGTAGCGAGTTCGCGAGTGGGGCTGATGATGAGACAACCGGCATGTGTCCGCGCGAAAACTCTCCTGGCTCGGGCCTCCAGATGTTTATCGTCCGTGAGTCCTGCGTCGATGACAGCCTGTCTGCCTGCTTTCTCAATCTCGTTTAACCGTGCTTCGACAGCAGGAACGAGGAAGCCCAATGTTTTACCAGTGCCGGTTTTTGCCTTGACAAGGAGGTCTTTGCGTTCCGCCGAAGGATTCTCAGGGTCGTAAGGCGTAGCGAGACCGGGAAGGAGAGGGAGAACCGCAGCCTGAACCACACTCATATGAGTGAGTTGGAAGGGCTTGACGGTGATGGCCTTGAGAAGCTGAGGACATATTTTGCCCTTGAGCGTCTCGAACGCAGGAAGCTTGTCGGTAATGGACGACCCTTCGGCCTCCCCGGGGGGTGCCTTTGGCCGCTCCGAGGACATAAGCTCAGGAGCTTTTGGTTGCGCAGCGGCTGCACTGTTCCATCGTACAGACGACAGTTGGACTATGCAAGCAGGAGGTTAGTACGGCAATACACGGTAGATGAGCTCAACAAGGACGCACGACGTCTCGGATGAGCGAGTCCAGACCTGCTGGCTCTGAGCAGGATGAACGATGAAGCCCATGCAGCTCTCATCCATTTTGTAGCCATGGTGGGTAGGCTACGTGAAGGTAAGGAAGAGACCGAGCTGAGGGGTGCACGCGTCGCAAACGAACGGAACGAGAAAATATCGGGGCAGATATCCAAAAGCCACCGCAGCCAAACAAACACAAACAACTCATCCCCCGACAAGCGCTAATTTACCTTGCTTTCTCGCACTCTCTCGTAGCTACATATTACACGTCTTCACTCGCCATGTCTTCAAAGCGCAAGTGGGATCAGGCAGGACCCAACGACTCGCAGGAATCCCCCGCAAAAGTTCAAAAGGCAGAAGACGGCAAGACAGCAGCGGAAGCAGCAGCCGCTGCAGCTGCCATCGCTGCAAAGATCGCTGCCCAATTTGCAGGCTCTCCTGGGAGCACAGCGATGTCCAAGGACCCCCATGACGGTGACTTCACGCACGATATAGATATTAACGATGTGCGCAACCGGTATCTGTTGACCAAGGGTTCAACGCAAACTCAGGTACGTTCTTTATGTCTGATACAACATATCTCATTTACATTCCCCTCTATCTCAACTATACAGATACACGAAGAAACCGGTGCTTCTGTCAGCACTAAGGGTACATGGTACCCAGATCGGTCGAAGGCTACCGAAAAAGATCCCCCGCTTTACCTTCATATCTCTGCCACCACTTCAGAGATCTTGCAAAAGGCTATCGACAAAGTCAACGAGTTAATCGCGATGGACATGGGATCCTTGGTAGAGGACAAAAAGGACCGTCTACGAGAGAAGGTGAGTCTCAGTCCCTGATCTCATTAACGTTTGGCTGAGAGTACTGCAGCGCAAATGGCCAGAGGAGAAAATCCCCGTTGGCCTTGAAACAATACGCAATTTCAACGTCCGAGCGAAAGTTGTTGGTCCTTCTGTAAGTATCTCGGCTTCGTCTTGTGCCCTAGACACTGATTTGGGACATAGGGAATGTTCGTTAAATATATCCAACAAGAGACCGGAACGCGTGTCCAAATTAAGGGTATTGGTTCTGGCTTTGTAGATCAAGAGACGGGTCAAGAACATGACGAGCCGATGTTCATTCAT
The DNA here is from genome assembly GCA_011032875.1 of Phlebia tremellosa. Lineage (NCBI taxonomy): Eukaryota > Fungi > Basidiomycota > Agaricomycetes > Polyporales > Meruliaceae > Phlebia > Phlebia tremellosa. The sequence goes on from JAAIFI010000029.1 coordinate 125,244, forward strand.
GTAACGTGAGTTTTCTTGTGCGCTTATGTCAAACAAACCTTGACTGTTTGCAGGGGACCGGATGAAGGGCAAGTCCAACGCGCAAAAGTGCTCACTGAAGATCTGCTTGACGTCGTGCGGCAAGAACACGCGAAAGTGAAGGTGCTTCTGGCGCAACAACAAATGGAGCTGCATCAAGCCCAAGTCCAGTACGCCGCCTACAGTGCTTACGCCGTATGTATATACTCTCACGCTCTCACTTTGTCCCGGCGTGTGCCCTTGCAGTCGCCAGTCGACTCCGATTCTCCTCCGAATACATCTTGGCACCGCTTTGCTCTCGGTCTGTACTCTGTGGTGTTTAACGGCTAACATTGTTCCTTTTTCTCTTTCCTCTGCGATAACATAGGGATATGCACCGCCGCAACCTGGCGCTGCGCCTCCACCACCACCGCCAGGCGAGCAACCGCCCCCGCCTCCACCGGATGGCAGCAACCCCGCCGGAGCCGCCGCACCGAACCACTCTGCTGCTCCTCCAGCAAGCGACGTGGACGCGTATGCCGTCTACTGGTACGTCCAATATTCTAGATCGACAATTGTCCACATTCTGATTTTTTGCAGGGCCGCTTATGGATACGATGTGAATTCACCTGAGTTCAAGGCTTGGCAAGCACAACAGCAGCAACAATACGCACAATATTACGCGCAACAAGGGTACTCGATGGACGGCACGGCAGCGACAGGGGCTCCTGCTCCCCCTTCAGACGCTTCTCAGCCACCGCCGCCCCCGCCTGCTTGATATGCGTGTGCATGATGTGCTAAGATATTTACTTTGTTTTTGTACATAACTGGCATTATCTATTCGATAGGTAAGAGAGATCTCAATGTATGGTTGGTGCCTTTGGACGTATATGGCGACCCGCATGGACCCGTCCCGTCCACTCGGCGTGTGATGTTTTGTCACCCTGTGAGAGCGCTCGGCCGACCTTTCCGCGAACTGTTGCTATGTCTTGAGCGTACGTACTGCTCGTTGTGCCCTGCATCGTGACCCTTAACACGATGTCGAGTTGGGTGATCGCTCTTGTTGCGATCGTCCTCGGCGTCCTTTACATCCGACGGAACGATGCGAAACTTTCACGTACACCTCCTGAGGCCCTTGCGATTTCTCCCACGAGGTGGTCGACGGAGGAGATCAAGCAGTGCCATGCAAAGCTTGTAGATGGACCTACGTCGCTGTATGAGGGCAGATTACCACCGAAGACGGGCAGAAGATATATCGTGATAGGAGGGGTGAGTACATGCTCTAAGCGTCTTGCAAAGTCTTTCGGATTGACTTTTATTTCTAGGCGGGGTTTTTAGGAGGCTGGGTAGTCCTCCATCTTATCCAACGAGGCGAAGATCCCCGCCGTATACGCGTACTCGACATCCGTCCCCCGACGCGCCCCGACCTGCAGACCGGCGCCGCGCGCGAGGTCGACTTCATCCAAGTCGACATCGCCGACGCCAAAGCGGTTGATGCCGCCTTTCGCAAGCCGTGGCCCTCCGTCGACAGCAGCGCCGCGGGGCCTGAGCCTGAGATCACCGTCTTCCACACCGCGGCGACGATCCGCTTCTACGAGCGCCACCCGGACCTGCTGCACCTCTCCGAGCGCGTCAACCTGCACGGCACGCGGAACGTCCTCGACGCCGCGCGCAGCGTCGGCGTGCGCACCTTCGTGTACACCTCGTCTGGGTCCGTGTGTGTCAGGCGCACGCGCTTTTGGCTGTGGCCGTGGGAGACGGAGCCCGCGTTCTTCACTCAAGCGATCGACGACGGCGATAGGCACCTGCCCAAGCGGCATGAAGAATTTTTCTCGAACTACGCTGCTTCGAAACTCAGTGCAGAGCGGTTCGTCCGCGCTGCAGACCGGTCGCCCTCTGGTGGGGTTGTCATGCGAACTGGCTGCCTCCGTCCTGGGAACGGCATCTTTGGTCCTGGCGGCGACTTGCTCGCTGGAGCGTACCTCGTCAAGAAATTCAACCCCACGTGGATCAACAGTATCATGCAGTCGTTCGTCTACGTGGAGAACTGCTCGTTCGCGCACTTGCTCTACGAGCAGCGCCTCATGGAGCTAGATAACGGCAGCATGAACCCAGACATTGGCGGCATGGCGTTCTGCATCGCCGATTCTGGGGCACCTCCGACGTTTGGCGACATTCATAATGCATTGAACCTTCTCAGCCATGGAGAGACCAAATTCATGGATTTATCTATCAGCACTATGCTCGGCATTGCACATCTTGTCGAAGGATACTACTTAACACGACGCTTCCTCCTCGGCTCACCTCTAAGCTTCGTCACTCGCATCCTGCCCCGCCTCACCGGCGAGCTCGTCTTCCTGCAACCCTCAATGTTCGCGTTGACGCAGGTTCATCTGTACTTCGATGACTCGCGGGCGCGCGCACCGCCGGAGAAGGGTGGTTTGGGGTATTCGGGGCACTGCACGACCCTAGAGGGAGTATGCAAGGTCGTGGTGGAGCATTACAGAAACGGTGGCAAAGGCGTCACGCACACTGCCGCTGGGCTCGTCGAGACAGACCAATCGCCGGTCATCGGTGCCGAGTATGCGGTAGGAACGGTGGCGGGTAAACTGGCAGAAGGACTAGATGCGACCAAGGCCATGAACTGAAGAAAAGAAAATGAAAGTGTAAAACAGGCTAGCAACAAATTACGGATAGAAGGGACACTCGGAGGTGCTACATATGTTCCGATTATCTCTGAACTGAATTATTTGGAGGGCCGCGTATCTAATTGTAGATATACCACAACACAGTTACCATATAGCACATACGATACCCTCTACTCTCTCGTGTACGACTAGTCGATGTAGCTATCTTCATCCACCGCTCTTACACCTGTCGCGTCTTGCGATCCTCGGACGCGTGCCCTCGCGTGCCTCCTATGGCCGGCCCGAGGGATCCGTGGCTCCTCGTCCTCCGGCTTTCCTCCCCTGAATATGCCCAACGTAATCTCCTCACGATAACTGAAGCGACGGAATCAAACGGTTGTTTATCGGAGTATAACATGAAGGGCACAGTGGTACATCTCAACATCTGCTCTTGCAGTCGACTCTCATCATTACACACTGCACAAGCACTCCAGCAATGTCGGATATGAACGCTTTGTACTATCACGCTGTAAGTGTATTCGTGTATCATGCGTCTCCCCTGTGCTGACCTCTATACTGATAGCCAAAAGACTTTGAGGTGCGACGAGTCCCCATCCCTCAGATCGCGGATGATGAGGTCCTTTTCAAAGGCGAGCCCCTCTCTCATTGTGTCTTCAAACATCTATGCTGACAGGTGTAACATATCGTAGTCGTGTGCTGTGGTGTGTAACTCGCTATGCAGAGCTCTCACGCAGAGTTCCTGACGAGCGCACATCGTTTCAGGAGTCTGCGGTACCGATGGACACGTTCATGACGGCGAATTCATCACCAAGTTTCCTGTAAGCACCCTGACTTTGATGCCTACATGATGATAGGCATCGATCTCGGGTTTGCTCCAACTACCACAGCTTATTCCTGGTCACGAAGTCGTCGGGGTCATTGCCGACTTTGGTAAGGATGTGACTGGGTTCGCTAAAGGCGACCGGGTCGTTGCAGATCCTGGTGTCACGGTTAGTCACATCTCAACCATATCATATTTTATCTTTACTGACTTGACATTCCAGTGTAACAAATGCTTCTATTGCCGTCGCGGAACTACACTGTTGTGCGAAAACTTCCTTGGGAGAGGTGTCAGTATGGATGGTGGATTTGCAGAATACTGTGTCTTGTGCGTATACCCTGCATGCAGGAAAGGTGTCGCCGGTCTGACCAGGAATATGGCAGCGGCGCAAACAAGGTATACAAAATCCACAACCTTACCGACGAAGAGGCGACGCTCGTAGAGCCTGCCGCATGCGCAATACACGGCATAGACAAGCTGAACCCGCCAGTGGGCATCGACGCGCTCGTCATCGGTGCAGGTCCCACCGGCCTCATCCTCGCGCAGCTCCTCAAACTAAACGGCGCGGCCCGCGTGGTCATCGCCGCGAACAAGGGCATCAAGACGGAGCTAGCGAGGCAGCTCGACGCAGGAGACGAGTACATCGAGCTGGACCGGCAGAACCCTGGAGCGCAGTGGGAGAAGCTCAAGGCGGATAACCCGTACGGCTTTGACGTCGTGGTGAGTGCTTCCCTCCGAACCGAGCCTCCCGAATATCCGCCGTGTGGAGGCTGATGTCGCTGGGTCAGGTGGAGGCTACGGGGTCAGAGAAGATCGCGAACGAGGCGATAAACTATGTGCGAAGAGGGGGCACTTTGATGGTATACGGAGTTTACGACAATGCTGCCCGTGTGCATTGGTCACCCTCGAAGATATTCATCGACGAGATCAGGGTATGTAGTCGACGACCGTACTCGGACTGGACACTCACAGGCTAGAATTCTGCAGATCATCGGCTCATTTGCGCAGACTCATTGCTTCCCACGAGCCGTGGCGTACCTCGATAGTGGCAAGATAAAGGTTAAAGGAATGGTGCGTAGTCTTATGGCATTTCCAGCCGTAATAATTGTTGACAACATCTTTGGTGCCAGATAACGGATATTTTCACCATCTCAGAGTACCAGCAAGCACTGGACAAGATGAATAGTCGAGCGGCAGTGAAAATCGCGGTGAAACCTCAATAATTGAATATGGCTGGACTTCGATGTATTATCTACTTCTTTATTCAGTTGATGACGGTGTATGATCGCGGAGCATAGTATTAACCTACCTACAATCATTCCCCGGTTGGATCGTCGTTCATATCAACATCTTGTTGTTCTTCCGCTTGTTCGACACTTATGTGACCAGCTGATCTCCATACATTACCAGCTGTGGCTTTCCATAGCCTCACACGACCATCATTCCCAGCGGACGAGAGGATTGTACTGTAGGTTGGAAACAGTTCAGTAAATCAAGCGTTTCAGAAGTGTATGGGGTAAGACTAACCCAGTGAGATTCCATTCTACTCGGCCTACCGCGGACCTAGCAGTACATGGTAAGTTCGCATCGTGAAGAAAACTTAATAGGGACGTACTTGTGATCGTCAAAGTCGCCAACGACGGTTCTAAAATTCGAAAACCCCGATTAAGTTATGAATAATGCAGCAGATAATTTACTGACGCGCTCCATAAACCCCCTTGTGTGTCACCTTCTTCCGCTTCGTCAATTGGAGTTGGCGGTTTGACTCGCCATATTCTGACATGACCGTCACGCCCGCCCGTAGCAATCAGGTGATAGGAGCGACCACAAGATGGCGCCCACGCTACTGACGTGACTGAGTATGTGATCAGTGCATCACCGTCAGACACCAGTGCAGGACTCCTTGGGGAAGAGTCAATTGTTGATGATGGGGAGGGGTCAAGGGAAAGTAGAGTCGTTGGGCGACGTGACGGCGAGAGTTGAATGATCTAGGAGCGTGTCATAAGTGCAGCTCGTATAGAATTTGTAACTCACGTACCTTTACGATCCCATTTACACCACAGCTAGCCGCGATAATTTCTCCCCAATACCGATCCTTGCACCAAGATATACACCAGCCTCCATCTGCCTAACATGATGTTCAATAATGGACGTTGTCTAGCAAACATGAATGGAATACCTCGCGCGTTCCAAGGCCTGGTCGATTAGGCATCTGATTTTGTTGTTGCTGCTGTGCCGCAACATGTGCAGCTAGAGAAACTGAGGCACCATCAAGAGTGGATGAGATTTGAGTGGGAGTTGCCTGTGTCACGGTTTGAGGTTGAGAGTGACGGCCGCCAGGTGAGGTAGAGGGAAGGGCCAGCACGTCGGTCTCTTCGGAGAGCTGCCATGTGGCTAGCGAAGGTTGCTCTAAACACTCGTATATGCGCAAGTGGTTGTCGGATGAGATAGTTGCCTGGACGTGAAGTAAAGTCAGCATGCATCATTGTCCATGTAGACAAGTGCCCCGAATTGGCAGACCCCATGGAAGAGCACTCACCAGCTTCAACCCAAACTGCTGGGGTGAGAATTCGACCCCGCGAACGGTCCCCTTCGCGTCTATGAGACTAGCACGCTCTACCCATCGCGAGGCCGAGCTCGAGGCACCGTTCATTTGCGAGTCAGAGTCAGAGTACGACGTCTGTTCCCATATTTTCACTGTACGGTCGAAGGAAGACGATGCGATGATTGTGCCGAATTCTGGGTGAGCCCAGCTTACTTTTGTGATTGCTGCATCATGCGCCTGGAAATGTAGGCCACAAACTGAGATTTCCGTGGCGTAAAGACTATAGACGCGTCACACACCTTCCAGTCGTCCTCCACGCTCCACGAGCCGTTATTTTCGTTTAATTGCCACACCTTGATCCTAGAATGGCGAGAATAGGAACGCGAGTTGAGTTTCGTGTTCCATGTCAAACAGGGAGTACGCACCGTTGATCGAGGCTGCATGTTGCCAGGTGCAAACCGTAGAAGTCATACGACGCATCCGTTACGAGGTCGCTGTGCGCATTCGGTATAAGTCCAGTTTGTAGCATTTGATGAGACTTGAGTTTTAAAACCAGCGGAACTGTGGTGAGGTCAAGGTCGAACGCGGTGAGCGCGTAAACAGCGATCTGCAAGTCGTTTAGCGCCTGATCACATGACTCTGGCTTCAGCGACTGCAGCGACTCTCATTTCTACCTAACCTTGCACCATCCTTTCATCCTCTCATCGTCTGTCTAAGGCTATCTCTGCAATATAAACCGATGTTTTTGAGACTAATGGCCGCTCCGAGACGTGTCCGTTCGATTCAACGCTTTTGTTTCTTCTCAGGATACTTCGTCTTGCCCAGGGTATTGGTCACCGACGTTGACGCGAATATGAACCGCCGTCGTGGATGGCAGCCGACCGTCGACGGTGAGTTGTGGTGTGCAGGTGACCGAGTTTACTTTCATACAGAACTCGTGCCAACGAGTCGATGCAAGCCGGCATGAAGGGCTTGGCGGAAAGATTTCGGCTGCACCGAGGCATTGTCCCTCTTTGCGCCAACTCGTTCAGCTTCTCTTTCACGTCTTTACGTCCGTTGAGTGGGTTTGAATCCAAAAATATAATATCTCCATCATCGAAGAGCTTCGCGATGCCAGAAGGAACGTATAAAGGCATTGGCAAGTACTCATACTCGTCTCAGCCTACTGACCCATTTCAAAGATCATGAAGTCTTTATACGCTCTTACATCCCTCGCTCTGTGGGTTGTCTCTGTACGCGCCCAGGCTGCGGCGTGGCAACAATGTGAGCCTCCTCATGTCCGGGTTCAACATCATGCTGATTTCTTCATTCAGGCGGAGGAATTGTGCGTGAGCCATATTCCTCACCAGAGGACACATGTGACCATCATGTTTAGGGCTGGACTGGTGCAACGACGTGTGCCACTGGCAACGTTTGCACCGCTCTTAACGATTGTATGAGCATTCTCATCCAAGTTTTATCTGACGACTCATTTGCTACTCAGACTACTCGCAGTGCATTCCTGGTACCGCCTCTGCTGCTCCTTCCAGTAGCACACCAGCCACACCTGTGACCTCGAGCACTGCTCCCACTCCGTCGAGCAGTGCACCAGCTGGCGCTGGTCAATTGAAGTTTGCTGGAATCAATATCTCTGGCTTCGACTTCGGCTGCAACACCGATGGAGATTGCACCGCCAGTGCTGCTTGGCCTCCGCTTACCCAGTACTACGGTGCAAACGGTGCTGGACAAATGCAGCACTTCGTGAACGACGACGGATTCAACCTGTTCCGTCTTCCCGTCGGGTGGCAATTCCTGACCAACGATGTCCTGACTGGCGCCATTGATTCCGCCAACCTTGCCGAATATGATGCGCTTGTTCAAGCATGTCTCGCCACAGGTGCCAGCTGCATCATCGATGTTCACAACTATGCTAGGTGGAATGGAGAGGTATGGTTATTACAGCTGTTCAGGCGTCTCATCCTCAACACATTGTTCGTCTAGATTATCGGTCAAGGTGGCCCTACGAACGATGTCTTTGCCCAGCTGTGGAGCAACATCGCCGCTGCCTATGCTGGCAACGACAGAATTCTCTTCGGAGTGTAAGAGCCTTGTCAACCCTTGCTTGTTCACTATACTGACAAGCTTAAAGTATGAACGAGCCTCACGATATCCCTGATATCGTTACATGGGCTGGATCTGTCCAAGCTGCTGTCACTGCTATTCGTAACGCTGGGTATGGTAATTCTCATACGCAACGCCTCCATAGCTGACATTGTCATACAGGGCGACATCTCAGCTGATCCTTCTCCCCGGCAATGACTATACTTCTGCCGAGACATTCATTTCTAACGGCTCTGGCCCTGCCCTGCTCAATGTCACCAACCCCGACGGTACCACGGACAACCTCATCTTTGACGTCCACAAATACCTCGACTCCGATAACTCGTGAGTCTAGTAGCACTTGTCCTCCGCTTGCTTCTGACTGAGACTTTTCGCAGAGGAACACACGCTGACTGTGTCACCAACAACATTGACGATGCTTGGGCACCGCTTGCCGCTTGGCTCCGCTCCAATGGCCGCCAGGCATTGAACACCGAAACTGGAGGCGGTAACACCGCTTCCTGCGAGGAGTTCCTCTGCCAGCAGATCGCTTACCAGCAACAAAACTCTGATGGTGGGTAGTTGTAAGCGCATGTGTCTGGCCCTCGCTGAAGTTGTGTCTTAGTGATCCTTGGTTACGTTGGGTGGGCCGCTGGCAACTTCGATCCCAGTTACGTCCTCGGCGAGACCCCGACTCAGAGTGGCTCCACCTGGACCGACACCGCTCTGGTTGCTGCATGCCTCTCTCCGAAGGCCAACGCGTAAACCGTCCGAGTGTTGCAAAAAGGACAGTCGCAAAGTATGCTGCTACTGTAGCATATTGATACCCCACATATAACTAGATCTTGTCATTGCAACATATGTACAACACTTTTGATAAGTTGTTTGGATCTGCAATGCTGTTGACGAAGGCCTATAGAAGCGATTTCGAGAGCCTCAAATACCTACGACTGCAGCGCCGAGACATGGCTGTCTCCTTGAATATGCACACCCAGATGTGTCTCTTCAGAAGTCCTTCTCGTAGCCGAGGACGAGCATGCCGATGTTCCTGCGAACATGAACCGCTGTCGTGGACGATGAGGCCCAAGAAATTCGGATGGTGAGTTCCAGTGTCCAGGTGACTGCTTTTTCGCTGCATGTAGGGCTGATATCAATGTACCGACGTTCGTAGACTTTCCGTAGGTATGATGCGCTTGGTGCGGAGAGACTTCGGATCAGCGACACGTCGCAACTTCCGCACCGTCCTCGCGCCTAGATGGGCAAGTGACGGCAGTCATTGGCACGCCTGCTCACGGGCCACGGCTGCTTGGTTTCTGGTTCAGCAAAAATCCCGTTTATGCGGGTTCATGTGCAAGATGCATGCTAGAACAAAAGGCTGCCGCTGGCCCCTGCCATGTCAGGGGAGGTATAAAAGCATAGCAATAACGCGGACTGAGATCAGGAAACCATCGACTTTCGTTGATTCACAATGAAGTCTCTCTCCGCTCTCACTGTCCTCGCACTCTGGGCAGTCTCTGTTCATGGGCAGGCTCAGCAATGGGCACAATGTAAGGTTCACCAGCGCTCATCCTCTGAATATCACTGACCTATACGTTTCAGGTGGTGGGATCGTAAGTCCACCTTACGTTGACTATGCATACCTCACTGATGTTTTACTTCCTCTTTGCAGGGCTGGACCGGCGCCACCGATTGTGTAGCTGGGTCCGTTTGTACTGTACTTAACCCTTGTGCGTACCCCCAATTTTTTCGTTTGAGCTCACCCCATTGAACGTCTACGCAGATTATTCGCAGTGTGTTCCAAGCACCGCCTCTTCTGCTCCTCCAAGCAGTATCAGTAGCGCGTCCACCACATCTTCCTCAAGTTTCAGCTCTAGCTCTAGCTCAAGTACCAGCAGCGCACCAGCCTCCACAGGTACAGCTCCGGCCAATGCAGGACAACTTAGATACGCGGGTGTAAACATCGCCGGTTTTGACTTCGGCTGCAATTCGGATGGCGATTGCACAGCTAGCGCTGCCTATCCGCCGCTCACGCAGTATTATGGAGCGAACGGCGCTGGTCAGATGCAACACTTCGTGAACGACGACGGGTTCAATCTGTTCCGTCTTCCCGTGGGCTGGCAATTCTTGACGAACAACGTCGCGACGAGTGTCATCAACGAGGCGAACTTTGCCGAATACGACGCCCTTGTTCAAGCTTGTCTCGCCACGGGGGCGAGCTGCATCATCGACATCCACAACTACGCGCGATATGGTGGGGAGGTGAGTGTATCGAGTGACTGACTTTTGCCTCAATTGATGAAGTTGCTGCAGATCATCGGACAAGGTGGCCCTACGAACGACGTCTTTGCGGCGCTCTGGGGTAACATCGCTGCCAAATATGCTAACGAGGACAGAATCATATTCGGCGTGTAAGCACTCCGCCACAGCATCATCGTTATCAAGGTTGGATACTCACATGTACCTTTCGACCAGTATGAACGAACCTCATGACATCCCCAACATCGTCACTTGGGCAGGATCTGTCCAGGCTGCTGTAACCGCTATTCGTAACGCTGGGTATGTCTCGTCTGACTTCGAGGATGACCTTTACCACTAACGTTCAGCACTCGCCATGGTTTAGAGCCAAAACTCAACTCATCCTTCTTCCCGGAAACAATTGGACTTCTGCCCAAACTTTCGTCTCTAACGGCTCCGGCGCTGCTCTCCTCACAGTTACCAACCCGGATGGGTCCACGACAAACCTGATCTTTGACGTCCATAAGTATCTAGACTCAGATAACTCGTAAGTCTTGTCATAAGCACGCCAGGGACTGAACTTTCTGAACTTTGCGCCATAGCGGAACAAGTGCTGAATGCGTGACTAACAACATCGACTCCTCTTGGGCTCCTCTTGCCGACTGGCTGCGCTCTAACAAACGTCAGGCGTTGAACACAGAGACCGGAGGCGGTAATACTGCATCTTGTGCTCTATACATGTGCCAGCAAGTTGCTTACCAGCAAGCAAATTCTGACGGTACGTTACTCCATTTCCATAACGCTGTGTACCAATGGCTCACGAACTGTAACGTGATAGTGTATCTTGGCTACGTCGGATGGGCAGCTGGGAATTTCGCGACAGGATACCCGCTCAGCGAGACTCCGGTCCAAAGTGGATCTACTTGGACCGATGCTTCTCTCGTCACTGCGTGTTTGGCACCAAAGGCACAGGCTTGATTAGCACCATAAATTCCGAGAAAGATTGTGGCTTGTGGGATGCTCTTCAATTGTACCAATTGATACCACAATTGTTAATATATAATCACTGTATCGAAAAATCGTCTACTCGTCAACAAAGACCAGGCAGGTAAAGTATCATGGTATCGACTGATGATGGGGACCGCTATCTAACCCACCAGCGTCCAACAAGTTCTTCAACATAACGCGGTCATGTGATCGTGTTGGTTTTCAGCGTCGGCGCCCCGACCTCGACAAGCCTTCACGTCCTCCCGAATAACTCTCCCCTACAACACCTCTGCTTTACTGTGGCAAATTAACTTCTCTCTCACATCCATCCTTATATCTTTTGTACTGTTAATTGACGCGAAAGGGGTCACATTTCGCAGATACCATTCGATTGGCCATGTTGAAGCGATCCAGATATGTCTTCGACACACCAGACTTACCACCCTCTTCTCCGGCCACAAAACGCGCTCGCGTTCAGTCTTCACCCATTCGCCCCCACAAGTCGCATCCAGCGTTGACTCCCTCACCGTATTACAAGCTACGGACACCTTTCTCTGTCCCATCCGACTCTCCGAGCAACCCGTTCGGCTTGAAGAGATCTCTAATCGCGTTGGACTTGCCTCGCGAGACCTCGTTCAGGAAGCACATTACTTTGCGTCTCCAGCTAGTTGACAAGGAGAACTGCGTCGGCAGGAACCTTCGAGGGGGAGTGTACAGGATAGTCCAGGTCCCCCTGAACTACACTTTTCGACATATCCACAAACTCATCCTCTTCGTCTTCGCCCCTGATATCGACATAAACTGCGGCACGTCGAACAAGAAAAGCATGAAACCAAGAGCTGCTGAGGTCACAAGCAGCAGATCTCTCAGGTCAAGGGAGGTCCCTCCAGTGGCCGGCCCCTCGAAGGTATCGAAGGGGAAAGCGCGGGCTGTGCCCGAGGAGCCCCCAGATGCACGGACATGGGGCGGGCATTATTTCGAGGCACAGAAGCATATCACTCTCCATCAGTCTCCCGCCAGGCTTGGTCATATCAAGGCCGGAGGGAAAACTTGGGCGAAGCTGTCTAGTGTACGCGAACGGCGACTCTTCCGAGATCTATACGACCCTCTTGGACTCTCGACCGACGACTCGCCTAACCCTCTGGATGAAGACGAGCCAGATCAAGGGACTTGGAGATGGGAGGCGGAAGATGATTTGACAATGGCTCACGTATGGCCCAAGGGCCAAGACTTAGACAGGGGCTTCATCTACGTGCGTCCTTTAAGTTCCCTTCTTTTATGTCTTTGTCCCGACAGCATTGTTTTGCCAGTATCACAGCCCTTCTGTGAGCGTGCATGTCACGATAAACACGCTTCCAGTCGAACCCCGACGCGGGCACGGGAACACACCACACGTTTTTCTCGCACAAGGCTCCGCGGGCTCTCTCATCCAGCGGGCACACGTTGCGCTCGATGAACACGGTAACGAAGGTACCGGCACAGTACCTAGCAAATTTGAACCCGGTGGCATTGCCATCACGCAAGCGCAACTCGCTCGCTGGAACGAGTTGCCGGCGTTCAAGATCTTTCTAGAGGCAGAGGCCAAACGCGAGCGCAACATGCGGCGCCAAGTCTCTCCATCCCCTTCCCTCGACAGCGAATCCCTTCCACCACTCCTCTTTGACGACCGTTCATCATCCACCACACCCGATCCGCTCCCCTCGTCGGAAGCTCATACCCTCGCGACGTCCGATTACGAGTCGGACTTCGAAGGAGAGCCCTCGGCGTACTCAGACAGCGTACTCTTCCCCTTCGCGAACAGCGCAATCACGCCGTACCCCGCGCACCCGCTGAAGCGACGGCGCGTCGAGCGCGAGGAGCGCAGGATGGAGAAGCTCACGCGGAGCGGGATGCGCGAGGTGATGAGCGAGGACGAAGAGGAGGCGCGCAAACGCGCAAAGCAGAAGGTGAAGGCGAAGGCGAAACGCGAGAAGGAGCGTAAAGCGAGAGAGAAGGAGAACGCTCGGCTTCTGGAAGTGGCCCTAGCGAAGGAGAGGCGGCGCCCTAGTAGGGGGCTGATGCCACCAAGGGACTTCAGCGAAGAGACATGGACTGACAGTGGGCTGGAGGTGGACGAGGAAGGGAACGTGCGAGACTTACTTGGTATATACGAGAGTGAGGTGTGACTCGCGGTACCCGTCAATGATTTAAAGTTCTATCTATCTTCAGGCGAGTGTGATATGCATCTGCGGTGGTGATTCCTTAGTCCTATCACCAGGTACGCCGCTCATGCGAGGTAGATCGAGGCTAGAACAGGTGAGTGTACGTAGCATCCGACAATACAGCATGTGGCTTACATTCGTCGATGATAGGTACGGCACGGTCGAGCAACTAGTCTATACTGCTGCAGTGTCGCGACCATCATGGCTGATATCCTCGTTATGGAACGCGACCATACTGTTCTCATAACGCCTTCTCGCTGCTCCGCGAATTTCGCTGTTGTGCACATGCGTAGAGGTATGGAGCTGAAGTGTCTTCAGCCTAACAGCAACCTCAGCTGTCACCGACCGTGTGTTCGATGGAGTAACCATACAGTTTTTAGACAGGACATGACCGCGCCTTGTGGGCGAGGCGCACGACAGGGCTGCATATTGCAATAGCGTACCTCGACAGGTTTCTCTCTTTCCACACCATTGTTACTCGCTTCAAGAGCCGCGATGCATTCTGTAATGGTTTGTAGTACTGTACTCATATCAGGAAGCTCGTTGATGGTTCTGTAGAGCTACATAAATGAGCATTCAACGACCGTGATCGCTATTTATTCCTCGAACTCCAAGAGATGCCTCTCTCAAGTCTCCTGGGGGTGTCTGGTGGTTGGCCTCTGGTGTTGTTGGTTGGTTTGGTGAGTAGCAATCCGTGCCTGTGATGTCAAGATGATGATGACCTTTCCCAGGTAGTTTACTGCGTCTACAAACGATACGAACCAGCAACAGTGGCATCGGCTGTGTTTCTACTGTTCGTGATTCCTGCGCTCCTAGTTATTTTCCAGTACAATCACGCGACCCTTCGGAGGACCATCCTGGACGTCTACGCGCTGTACTGGACTGCGATTGGCTCATGCACGGTGGCATATCGCCTATCGCCTTTCCATCCGTTGGCTCGCTATCCCGGTCCTTTGATATGCAAGATCTCGAAATGGTGGTTTGTGTATATCGTCATGCACCATAAGACTGCCCATCTGTACATGCAGAAGCTGCATGTACAGTATGGAGAAATCGTTCGAATCGGTATGTCGACGTTAATCACATCGACAACATGCTGACTTTTGTTCCTGGCAGGACCGAACGAAATATCTATCACCAGTAGGGATGCAGTAGCTGCTGTTATGGGCCCGAAGGGCCTTCCTAGAGGACCTTGTATGCATGTCATCCCCTTATGACATAGTGAAGCCCTGATAGTTTATGCCAGACTATGACACAAGGGCGCACGACACTGGTATCAGTATCGATGGACTTCGCGATCCCGTCCTTCATGCCTCTCGCCGAAAGACCTGGAACACAGGCATGGGTAGCACGGCACTGAAGTACTACGAAGGGCTCGTCGGAGATACTGTGAACGCGTTGCTCCGCGCGTTTCACGATAGAGATGGCAAACAACTCGACATGTCTGAATGGATGACATTCTTCGGGTACGTGTTATGCCGTACGTCTCCGGATTTCACTAATTTCGCTAATCGTGTCTGTCGATCTAGATACGACGTTATGGGTCGCATCTCGTGAGTGCCTCCATGAACATTGCACATGGCAACGTTCTTACAGACTTCTGAATCAACAGTTTTACATACGATTTTGGAATGCTGGAAAGGGGGCACGATAGTTCCGGCATGACCCGTCTTGTGGAAGGTGCTCTGAGGTGATTTTCAGCCCCCTTATTCTCCTGACAAGAGCTGACGAATTTTACGCCAGAGATCTAGCATGGATCGCACATGTTCCCTGGTCACTTCCATTTTTGAAGCATATTCCAGGAGCTGGGAAGACGGCTAAAGAAATGCAAGTTGTAGGAGAAAAGATGGTCAAAGAAAGAATGCAGACTGGTCGGGATGATCCTGATCTGTTCTACCACCTAGTCAGTCAAGCGAATTATCCCTAAAATCAAACCTTACGCTGAAGACGCAGATGAGCAAAAGCAACCTCGAGGATGGTGAAGCCACGCTAGAGCTAGCTGCAATAGACGGAGGAGCTGCGATCGTCGTGAGTTGTTCTTTTATAGTCTGCTTCATCCCTGAACAGCAAGTTATAGGCGGGATCGGACACGGTTGCTACCACGCTAGCCCATCTATGGTACTTCCTGTTCAAGAATCCGGACTGTTTTACACGGCTTCGAGAAGAGATTGATGAGAATGTCCCCCGTGAATATGACACCGCTCATGAACCAGCACGACAGGGTACGCTACTCTACCTGAATGCATGCATGTTGCGTATACACTCTTTCTTAGCGCTGGCTGTTACTCACCATCTATTGATCTAGCAATGAAACTCTGCGATTATATCCCCCGGTACTGTCCTCACTGCAACGCAGGGTGGAAAGAAGAACAGGTGGAAAGACGGTCGGACTATAGTGAGTAACGGTTAACGTGTGCGGCTACTATTAGTCTTAATGTCATGATGTAGCTTCATTCCCGAGGAGACCCAAGTGTCAGTCTGTGCATACGCCATTCACCGCGACTCCCGTTACTATTCTCCGATGCCGGACACCTTTTGGCCCGACCGTTGGATCTCCCAAGAGACATTTGTGTTGCCTTCAGGTGATGCGATTCCAAAAGAGCAAGTAAAAACGGACCGCGATATGTTTATGCCGTTTTCCATGGGGCCGATGGTCTGTGTGGGTAGGAATGTGGCTATTATGGAAATACGAGCGGTCGTGTGTGCCGTAATGCAGCAGTTCGACCTCGAGATTGCGGACAAGGCCTGCTGGGACGTCTGGGAAGACAGCCTTCGGGAGACCTTCGTGACTCATAGACGAGGCACTCTCCCAGTATTCATCAAGACCCGAGCATCATAAAATCGGAAGGTATATTCCGAAAACACGAGGTGGAACCTACAGGCAGTCTGTAACTTCTTGGTATTTACTTAGAATTGTTTCTATTATGTGTCCAACTACGTCTGCACCTTGTAAGATTGTAGAAAAGCATGGCAATTGGCGCCCATTAAGCACGCGTTCTATACTAGAACGCGTTCAACGTGCTCGACGTCCAGCTGCTCGACCTGAACCGCGATCTCTATCCTCTTGACATGCCTGGCCCTGGCACCAAGAAGTCGAAAAGCAAACGAGGCAAGACAAACGGTGCAAGCCGCGATCTGTCCAATGTCGACATCCCCACAGTGCTCGATACAGTCCTCGACGAAATCGATAGCACACAGGAGTGGGAGAGCATCGTGCGGATCCTCTGTCGCATGTTCGACCTCCCTGGTATGCTCTGGACCGGATCATAATATCAGAAGACGACTGAGTTGCCCAAAACACAGATCTAGAGACTCGAGGCGGTCTCAAAAGAGTCCACCTCAATTTTCCGCAGATCGAGAAGAATTTGGAAGCAGCATATAGAAAGTATGGTGGGAACGAAAAGGTTATGGGTGGCATCGTGGGTATATGGGCAAGGATGTGCGTAGATTCGCTTCTCCGTAACAAGCTCGTTAAAGAAGGTTTGTTCGTCAGAGGTGCAGACCAAAAACATTGCTGACAGAATACATCGCCAGGCCTTCTTGCAAAAATTATGCCTTTGGTCGATATACGCTCTACGCGTCTCGTAGCGCTGCAGGCTCTCTCAACAATTACTCATCATAGCGGAATCGATGTGCGACAAGACATTGCGAAACACACTCCGACACTACTCCGCCTCATGGAAGAATTTCCGGATGATCCCAAGCTCAACGAACTAGCCATTGCGACTCTCACGCATGCTATCAGCGCTGTTATCACGGGCGACAATGTTAATATGAGGGCTATCAGGGATGTGGACATGCCCACAGTACTCAGGCTCGTCGTCACAAACGCACGAAAACCGAATGCAACATCATATCTAATCTCCCACGCGCTCATCCTTTTCACGAACGCGACAGTCAACTGCCAGAGGGAGGTGAAAGCTATACCATCGATCGTCAACTTGCTCGTTGCATGTTTGCGCAGCGACGACTTGCCCATGCGCTGCAGCGCTGTCTCGTCACTTTTCCGCCTCATGGACCCGGACGCAGAACAGGGTTACGCGAATCGAGATCCTCAGAAGTTTATAGCGGGACTCCAGCGTCCACTGCCAGAAAGTCTGCTAGACGCTCTCGCAGACTGGGACCCGACCCTTTGCGATACTTACTTGATTGCCCGTTGCACCGCCGAATACCAGCAAGCCATGACCCGTTGCGTGCAGGATCACGACTTATACTCTCTCGGGAAGACTCTTGCAAGGCTCGTTGTGTGCACCGAATACGCAATCGCGGAAGGCGGATTTCAAACTATAAACGAGCGAACAGGCAGACCCGAGCTCATGGACGTAGGTTTGCCCTTCAGGATGTGGTCGGATTCGCTTCCTGTGTGCGCGGAGGCTCTTCGAGGCAAGGGCACCCCCAAGGATCTGGATATGGCGGATATCATCGAGCTCAAATTCTTGGTCTTGCGACAACGACTTCCTGAAGCCATGCTCCTCGCCCAGCGAGCCATGACGCGCAATCCTCATGTCGCCTACTTCTATTACGTACACAGTCTTGGTTCTGACAGCACTCAGGGTCTTAAAACATGCAAGAAGGGGCTCAAATGCCGCGAGACTACGCCATTTGTACGCTCAGCTCTTCTCGTCCGTGCAGTCGACCATGCCGGACATCTGGGATTAAACAAGCTGACTGACGCCACACCGGGAGATGCGGCCTACGCTGAAGGCATCGCTTTCCTGACGTGCGCTTTGGAGGACGCGAAGACCTTCATATCAGAGACACCCCCGGATACTCGACACATGCCCAAGATGCTGGACTGGCAGATGTTGCTTACGATTGCATTACGAGGGAAGGAAATTAGCCCTGACTTAAGAGCCTTAGACGTGAGTGGAGCTCTTGTCATACCGTTGTCCATTTACGTCTCGTCTTCGCTGGCAGCACGCGTTTAAGGAGCTCGAGATCACGAAAGAGTTCTCCAAAATTTTTGGCTCAAAACAACAGAACACGACACTTCGACTCACACGTGAACTGGTAACCACACGTTACCAGAGCGCGGCAACGGAGTGGGGCTCCTTGATTTCCCGCCTCAACACTGTAAACTCTGGTAATGAGCTGCAGGAGAAGAATGAGGCCAAGGCGGAAGACAATCTAGCGGCCTGGCTCGAAGGTCTACGTGTAGACGAGGAAGATCAAGATCCTCCTCAGCGCTGCGCACATCCCAAAATGAACAGCAACACAGTTGTGCTCTATCGCTGTTCCTACTGTAACAATCCTAGTGCGGCGCTGCGCAAATGTGGCGGGTGTGGTAAAACCAAGTATGTTGCCATTTGTGTCCACTCTCTGCGTGTTGCTTCCTCTGACATATGTTTTCACGGTTCTAGATACTGTGATTCAGCCTGCCAGAAATCGCATTGGTCTGAGCACAAGGCTTCATGTAAGGCGGCTCAGACGAAGTAGGGCCAAATTCATTGTACATATATTCTCGTGATCTAGCTGCTACCTCTTAAGGTATCGTGCACAACCGTTCTGAGTCGAGTGGTACTACTTACCACGATCCGAATCGTGCTTTGCAATTACGTTCAAGAACTAGAAACAGATGGTTCTCCCTCAGCGGATGATGTTGTGCCTGCAATGAGGCAAACTTGAAACATGGTGTTACCGTCGTCTTGCAAGGTTGGCCGCGAATTCACAACTGTGGGCCCGGGACGTTCCCACAACAGCGCGGGTCTCAGCAATCTGTACCAGGATCCCACTTTAGACTAGCGAATCACGCGATCCTCGGTAAGCGACACAACTCACGTACATAGTCGGACATCTGTTAGGATTTGCTACTCTGGTCTCAGATTTACTACCCGTTTTACCTGTCTCATTCGAAGCACCGGCCACAGAGTCTATCACCACATTTCCGGTAGCTCTTTCATCTTTCCGGCGGTATTTATACCCATGAACGGCTTTGAAAGACGTTATAGGAGGATGCAGTACAAGCGCACCTCTCAGCCGTTGAACGTTGAACGTTGAACGAGGAGGATCAAATGGGTGTTGGCGTGCAGATCTTTAGATAAGATAACAGTGATGGCGCATCAAATTTGGCCGATCGCGACGATAAGCGCACAATATTCTCGCGAGTCATTCAGAGTCCTTGCTCTTCACGGTCAACTCACATACAGCGAGTAAGCTCAGGCTGTAGACAGGATGCCTATACTAGGGCTTGACCCATCGCTATACCCTGCTAAACCCGCTCATTTCAACGTAGAGCGCGTTATACGACCCAATATCCTGTCATTACACCCTTATAGATGTGCTCGAGACGACTACTCTGAAGGCATCCTTCTTGACGCAAATGAAAATGCTCTGGGCCACTCTATCCCTTCTCCCTCGAAATCTCAGAACTCTGCGGACGCGCTGAACAAGGAGCTGGAAAACACGCTAGACATGGACTTGCACCGCTATCCTTCGCCGACGCACGATCCTATCAAGACTCGTATCGCTGCACTTAGGTCGCTGCCCGGGCCTGAATATGTGTTCCTCGGCGTGGGGTCTGACGAGGTCATTGACCTGCTCATGCGCGTGTGCGTAGCGCCTGGAAAGGAGAAGATCATGACGACCCCACCGACATACGGCATGTATGCTGTCTGTGCGCAGGTGAACGATGTCGGTGTGGTCAAGGTCCCGCTAGAACTGTCCGGGGCGAACGGAGAGGGAGGCGAAATTGGCCGGTTCTCTTTGAGGCTAGGAGAGGTGTGAGCCCAGTCCCTTTCGTGCGCGATACGATAAGCGATACTGATGAACCGCTATTTTTCGCAGATGAAGAAGGCTATCGATGCAGACCCCTCCGTCAAACTCATCTTCTTGTGCTCGCCCGGGAATCCAACGGGTACTCTCATTCCGTTATCCGCAGTGCGATCACTGCTCGAGTACGAGAACTTCAAGGGTATCGTCGTGGTCGACGAAGCGTACATCGACTTTGCTGGCGCAGATGCCAGCGCGGTTTCTCTCGTCCGGGAATACGCGAACCTCTGCGTGATGCAGACACTGAGCAAAAGCTTCGGCTTGGCGGCTATCCGGTACGTGCGACGTCATATATACAGGCGATACTTACTAACCGAGCACAGGTTGGGAGTCGCTATCGCCCACCCCGCGATAATTCAGATCCTGATGAACACAAAAGCGCCGTACAACATCTCGACGCCGACTGCGTCTCTTGCGCTGTCCGCGCTCTCACCGGAGGCAGTGGCATCGATGCGCCAAAAGGTGGCGAGCCTCGTTGCCGGCCGACAGTGGCTGCTCAAAGCGTTGTCGGAATTTGCACCGCTCGGACTGGGAGCCGCCATCGGAGGTAATGACGCTAACTTCATTGTGGTGCCGGTACTGGAGAAGAATGGAAGCGGGGTACCAGACAACGCCCGTGCACACGCAGTCTACAAGACTCTAGCTGAGGAGGAAGGCGTAGTCGTGCGGTACCGAGGGTCAGAGCCGGGATGCGCTGGATGCCTGCGGATTACGATCGGAAACGAGCGGGAAAACGAGACGGTGGTGCGGAAGCTAAGGGAACTGCTACCCAAGCTGTAGCGTCCAAAATTATGTACAAAGCGGCAGATCATGCTTTGGTATCGCAACGGAAAGCACAGCAAGTACTCACATTACGGCGCAGTACAATCATGGGACCTGCCCTTTGAGCGTTCTCCCCCAACTCTACCTGCTGTGTCAGTAGAACCGCAGCTGTTCCTGTTTTGTACACGGTATACAGATTGAATCTTACAAAACAAAATTAAAAAATCGCATTCCAATGCATACTATGGGGGAAGTCGCGTTTATTTTTCGTCCAGTATTTATTCGCGGCTTTTTACCTTCCACATCGTCAGAATTCACCAATTTTATATTTTTCTCATTAGTAAAGAACATATTTCTTCACATCTCTAAATTTATAATAGATAAACATGCACATTTGGGTGCAGGAGAAGTGAAATACCGTCAAAGCGCTAGGTTTGTACCAGTACATGTACAGATCGGGGGCGATCGCACACAACTCCTGGCCCCATTTTTTTCGTAGGTGTATTTACAGACATCATTAGTATACTGCATAATAAATCAGAACGAATTTCGATGGTGTAGTGTGAAAGGACTGAAATAACGAGGAAAAGTGACAAACGCTTGCCGGCGGCTCGCCGCTTGTGACGCTCGAATAAACACTAGGGTCTTTCATCCGGACTCGTTCCGACACTCTTTTGCATCGACAGAAATTTATGAATAAATTATCATGGGTGCTCAAGATATGCGAAAACATGTGTGGAAAACTTTTATAACAATTGCATGGTGTGGTGCAGCGTAGTAATACAATCGGTCAGAATTGGATAAACCCAACGCCCCCCATAGTATGGTGTGTAGAAGTGGTAGAAATATAACTCCGACAGTGTCCGCCAATGTCCGACAGGCACAAAGAAGCCCGGCACGTGGCGCTGCNCCCCCCATAGTATGGTGTGTAGAAGTGGTAGAAATATAACTCCGACAGTGTCCGCCAATGTCCGACAGGCACAAAGAAGCCCGGCACGTGGCGCTGCAGGGCGCCGTCTTCTGCAATAAGCGCCGCTGCGCTGCAGCATTTCCTCTGCAAGTCCATTAATCTAATTCTCGGTCTGTCTTTACTTCCACCTTTAGCTGCTCTTTTCAACACCTCTATACGCCTAATCGACACACAAAGGAACGCCTGCCATGCTGAAACACAAATCCAAGCATCCGACGGCCCAGGAGCTATACCGTGCAAGAGTGCAGAGGGAGGAGGAAGAGCGGAACGCCAACCTCCCACCAGGGCTCATCAATCATGGCAATACGTGCTTCATGAATTCCACTCTTCAGGGCGTACGTTGGCACACTACTGAACGCAGCCGTTCTTTTTGCACTGACCCTCTCTCTGCGCTCCATAGCTCATTGCTACACCGCTTTTACACTCATTAGTGACATTCGAAGACGTGCCCGGCACGAACAGCCTATCTCTGTTCCCGCGGCGGTCTCCGCAGTTGACCAACGGTCATGGGGAGGCGGGCGAGTACGAGCAGGAGAGAGTGCAGGGAATGCCGCTCGGAGACGTGTTTGTCACTTTGATGCAGAAAGCTTGGGGCGTCCAGCAAAGCCACCGGCGGGAGAGTCTTAGTCCAAAGTACGCTCTTTTTCTGATCTTTTATCTCTTCGTTTCGGTCCTTTATCTCAGTAATCACTCTGATGACGCTTCGCAGGGAGCTGTTAACGACGATCGGACGGAAATACGACCAATACTTGGATTTCCGACAGCAAGACGCGCACGAATTCTTGCGCCACATGCTGGATGCGATGCGGATGGAAGAGTTGGACGTACGTGTCTCTGTGTGTCCGCTGACGTGTTTGTACTAATACCAAAGGAATCTATTATTGTTTACCGTGTGTCTACGGTGTGTAATTGTAGATCATCAAGGTACGCCAACCGCCTCCGCCAAAGAGATCGCGACGGCGGGCGCGGAGAACGATTGTGCAGAGTGAGAGTCGTGAGCCCGTCGCCGGTGCTGCGCCTTTGCCTCCGCCCAAGCAGGATCTCGCAGGCGATCCTACACCCCAAATTACACCCGCACCTGCACCCGTACCTATCCCTCTCTCACCTACCCCTGCGCCCACAGCTACTTCTGGGCCAACAGCTGCTTCTGCATCTGCATCTGCATCTACATCCACTTCTGCCTCCACATCTACATCCACCTCTGCACCCCCCTTCGTCGGCGCATCCACACCCTTACCCTTACCCACACCCGCGCCCGACGAGTCCGAGAAGCTGCAATCCTTCGTGGACATGCTGTTCGGCGGGAAGCTGGCGAGCTTCTTGGTGTGCGACGCGTGCAAGAAGGTGTCGGTGACGTACGAGGACTTCAACGACCTGAGCCTGAGCATCAAGCCGGAGGACTACGTGAAGGAGCGGAAGCGCGACCGGTTCAAGCTGCTCGCGAAGAAGCTGCGATTCCGGCCGAAGGAGCTGGACCTGCACGACCAGCGCGACGCGGTGGTGCAGCGAGCGGCGTCGGTGCCGGCGTCGCCTGTGCGGCGCAGCAGCGAGCCGCTGCCGCACGACCCGGTGCCTCCGTTGGACTTGGACCACAGGCGGCGCAGTCTGGATCATCCGAGCGGGATGTCTGGGGAGGGAGAGGGAGGTGGGCGCGAGGAGAACGAGAACGAGAACGAGCACGAGCGCGGGGCGGGAGGGGAAGCGGGGAAGAGCGCGACGTCGACATCCGTGACGAGCGCGGGCGTCGTACCCGTACTGGTACCGGTGGGCGACTCTGGGCCAGCTGTTACGCCGTCGCCGTCGTTGCCGGACGGGGCGTGCCAGGGCGAGCCGGGGAGCGTGGATAGGGAGAGGGCGGCTGCGCACGTGGAGTTCGTGGAGTCGGCCAAGCAGGAGAAAGGCAGGGAGAAGGAGAGAGATAAGGAGAAGGAGAAAGGCGACGGGGAGGGGAAGAAGGAGAAAGACGACGCGTGGGGGAAGCTGGGTCGGCGGATAAGCGTGACGATGAACATGGGCAAGGGCAAGAAGGAGAAGCGAATGAGCAGATCCAAGGAGCGCGGGTGGAAGGTGAAGCTCGCTGACGACAAGAGCTCGCGGGCTGGTAGCGAAGAGCGGACTGGCAGCTTCTCCCCACGAATTCCCGCGCTAGGCCTCGTCGACAGCGGCTCGTACGACCTGAGCGAGCCCGACCTGACGCGTCCGCGCGGGTTCTCCCCCTCGCCCGCAGCGTCTCCCTCCCCCTTCGCGTCGCCCGCGCTGAACGCCTCCTCGGGGCTCTTCCCCAACATCCGCCGCGGTTCCGGCGTATCGCTCTCGGACAAGGTCCCCAAGCCCACTTTGCCCTTGCCCCCGCCGGTGCCCGCGAAGCCGAAGCCGACGCGCGAAGAGACGGCGTACATGCGGCAGGTGCTCGCGGACGTGCACCCGTCGTCGCACAGCGCGTTCTCGATGCTGCACCAGGCGCTGAGCCACGGCGAGGACGGGCCGACGACGGCGCAGGCGCTGCTGGTGAAGCTCGGGCACCTGCCCGGGATCGAGGAGTGCCTGCGGCTGTTCACCGCGGTGGAGATCATGGACGGCGAGAACATGGTCGGCTGCCATCGCTGTTGGAAGATCGCGCACGGGACGTACAAGCCGAGGCGCGGGGTGCCGGAAGGGGAGGACAGCGAGGAGGACTCGCACGACAGCCCCGTCACGATGGAGACCGCGGCGACGTCGGTCGCGAGCAGCTCGCAGATCGATGTGAGGATGCAGGACGGACCGGGGTCGTCGACGTCGGAGCTCACGGACGGGATCTCGCCTGCCTCGACGCCGATCCTGAACAGCGCCGCCTCGTCTTCGCTGTTTCTGCACGACACCGCGTCTGTCGCATCGGCGCCCACCACCGTGCAGTCCATCCCTCTCGACGAAAAACCGCCAGAGGGGGCGATCGTCACCTACCGCGGCATACCCATCCCCTCCATCTCCACAACAGCACCAGACACGCCTGTGGCGTCGGCTCCCGCTACGGCACGGGCGTCGTCGAGTCTGTCGCACGTAGACGACTCACAGCCGAATTTGAGCACCGCGTTGCTCCCGCCGCGCGGTAGGAAGCACCGGCGGCGGAGGCACCGCGGGTTGGACGACAGCAGCGACAGCTCGGACGACGAGGGGCTTGAGTCGACGAGCGATGTCTCGGGAGACGCGTCCTCGTACTCTGACGCGTCTTCGATTGCCTCGCCGTCTGCTTCGCCGTCTGTCTCCCCGAGGGCGTCGGTGGAGGGGCTGCGCGAGTCTGTGGCCGCGCTCCAGTCTCAGACATCCCCGGCGGCAGAGAAGGCGACGCCCCGCCCGAACGGAAAGATACCGCGCTCGCAGCAGGTCATCATGCGGCGGACGTTCAAGCGCTACCTCATTGCGGTGCCGCCACCCGTGCTCGTCATCCACCTCAAGCGCTTCCAGCAGATCTCCAAGTCGAACCCGTACGCGATGGCGTTCTCCAGCGGGTTCAAGAAGCTGGACGACTTCGTGTCGTTTCCGGAGTGCCTCGACCTTGCGCCGTTCCTCGCGCCGAAGAAGGAGGATTATGGCCTCGGAAAGAAGGCGAAGAAGGCGAAGGCGAAGGATAGAGACGCGGACCGGGAGCGGTGCATGTATCGGCTATATGCGGTCGTGGTGCACATAGGCAACATGGTGAGTAGTGTATCATGCACGAGTCGTGTATGCAGAAGGCTGACGTGGGGTTTGTCTCTGTGCTATAGCTGGGTGGGCACTACATCGCTTACACTGCGCTCCCGCCATCTAGCCCGCTCGTCCAGCAAGCATCGAACGGGTCCTCGTCTTCGGCTGCGTCGCTGGACACGGCAAAGCCATCGTCGAGCGACACCGAGTCTCCTCATGTCGAAGGCCGGTCGCATCACAAGAAGCAAGCGCGACAGTGGGCGTACATCAGCGACCAGGTTGTGAGACTAACCACCTTGGAAGAAGTGCTCAAAGCGAAGGCGTATATCTGCATGTACGAGCGGATTTGAGTCGACCTGCGGCCCACATCGCTCGGAATTTATTAAGTGTCTCCATGCCTGTTATATGCAGGACTAGATTTAATGTAGCCAATGGTATCTGTATTGTATTACTAACTTATATACAGTAGCAAAGTTTTGTCACCTCCCTTCCTCAGTCTGAAGCTGAAGCTGATTTTCCACGGTGGTCGGAGCGGGTGGATAAGCGCCTCAGTACATTCCCGCGGCCACTGCTAGCTTGCTTGATTCAACTTGTTACAGCCATGTTGTCCTCTCAGAGAGCTCGATGACTGCACATATCTCCAATTACTGATGTACGTGAATGACCCCTTATTCTCCTCTTTGGGACACGAATTTCTCATTGCACGATCCAGTGATGCAAGACGGTTTAAGACGATACCCCACATACGCACGATGCACAAGATCGGTAGGTCTCGTTAGCACACAAGTGCGTCTTAGGATGCCTATAACCAAACAAATTGGGTTTTTCGGGCGGGGCATTGCGTTGCCTGTACAGTCCATCGTATGCATGTTTCTTCCCCACGATGTCGCTCAATGCTAACGCGATGAAGACACAAGTCTTGCAAAGTATGGACGCGAACCTGCCGCTCCATGCGACAAGATACAACATTAAGCACACACAGGGAAGAGCAGGCATCTTTAGAGCAACATCAATCTACGGCCGACTCTTCAGAAGCGCATCACCTGGACACCTGGGATGACAGATTTGAGGAAACGCGTCCCCCAAGACTTGGATTCCCGACCAAGAGCCTATCATCAGCTCCAGTCAAGGTGAAGACTAAGGACGCCGATCTCATGGATGTATCGTCGTATTGGCACATCGACGATCCTTACCCTGGATTCTGGCGCAAGATACCCTTTGATCTATCATCCGCCCCCGCTGCTAGAATATATTCTGACGCTTTACGGTCACTACAGGAGACGTTCATACTCCATCACCAAGTTAACCTATCGACGAAGCGTTCAATCATTCCTCATCTAAACACTGTCATTGCGCTGGGCGGAGCATTTCTGTCTGACAGTCAGCTCTCCCGCATAACTGCAAGGGCAGTATACTTCACGGCTCGTGGCGGGAACTCGTCTGAAGCCTTCTATATCCTCGACACTCTTTGTACTATGTCGGGCATCGCACTATCCGGGAGACGGACAATTACCGCACACGGATGGTCCGACAGTTACCCTCCCGAAATCTTTGTGCTCAACCGGCCTATATCTACCATCGTCTGGTACATTTTCAAATACGACGCGGTTTACTATCCCAAGCAGCGATGACCGTCTCAATCATGATACTAAGAGGATTTCGTGTACGGACGCTTACCTTGGTCGCCGTCGTGCGTGCAGCTTGCCTTGATCGAACACAGCGCCGAGACCAACACATAGTTCCCGAGATCAGCACGTCCTCACCCGCCTCACAGGGACCGCCGCACTGTAATCTTTACAAGTTTGCTGCAGAACATTCGCAATACTATGGCACTTCGCTCGCGTTCGAAGTCCTCTACTTCGCTGCAAAAAAGGGCTACGCCAGTATAGACCTGTATGCAGCAGTCATCGAAACCTTTCTGTCTCGTGGAGAGGGCATAGTTGCATCGATACTCTATAGGTTTATGCTGCGGAATCACCGCGACGAGCACCTTTCCTGCCGTTTGTCCGCTAGTTTGACAGCGGTGGAGGAGATACGCGTAGGGAAGCGCTACAAAGGCATATCGCAAAGGTCGTTCGTGAAGTTGACGAAGTGGGTTGTGGATGGGCTCGAGAAGGGCCCGGAAGCGCGCCGCAGGGCTGCCCTCCAGACTCTGGTGAACCTCATCGTTCTGGTCGAGGATGGTTTGGACACCACCGAATCACTTGCGCCTATGTTCGACGCCCTTGCACTCTGCCCTAAGTCCGACTATCATGTTTGGGTTTTCCGCAAAGAATTCTACAGTGTCAACTTCCACTGGTATGGCCAGAACTTCGTGCTGCGTTACATGGACAAGGTCATCCGTCAGCGGTATGACCATAACACACGTCAAGCCCTCATGGGATATGCGCTCTTTCGCTTCAATACCCCACGCTTGGTCGACGAGATATTGAATTTCCCCCGTTTACTCCCCGATGAAGCGTCACAAGAGCATTATCTAGACCTACTCGTCCAGAGTGGGGCCCATACGCGCAGGGGTCACTTCACTAGGCTTGTATGGGATAAGCACGTTATGTGGGATATCGAGCAGATCCACCGTGGGCCTGCGTGCGTGCCGTATCCATGGAATGCGGAACTCGATGAAAACGAAAAGGTCAGTGCTCTCAACAGCAGCGTCGCAACAGTTCA
Organism: Phlebia tremellosa; assembly: GCA_011032875.1. NCBI lineage: Eukaryota > Fungi > Basidiomycota > Agaricomycetes > Polyporales > Meruliaceae > Phlebia > Phlebia tremellosa. The sequence continues at coordinate 153,583 of JAAIFI010000029.1, forward strand.
ACTAACGTTCCACGCAGAGACTGTGGCAGCGAGAAGCCGCACGTACTCAATACCTAGACCGTCATCCGTATCAGCAGAGAGACGTTCTCAGATCGTTTCGCTATACTGACTCGAAGTATCATAACATTCGGTAGCGTAATAGGCGTTACCTGTGCATCGGGTCCATAAGCATTCGAGTTGTAAGCTCTGCCACTCCAATTACCCTTCTCTGAGCGTCAACATGGAGAAAGGACGATACTTACAGTCACAGATGTAGAATTACGATGAGTTAGCTCGCCTTGAAGCCTGCGATGAAGACTCGTCCGTGCGCTTATCGCCCACTCATATGCACGTACGACGTATCAATTTATCGCCGCAATGATTGACTCCTCTCAAGATGCGAAGCGTGACTTGCACCTTTCACGTTGAACAATGCAACCTAACTTCATTGGTTGCTTTCGTTCATGTGCTCGTGCAATATTGATTTGGTGTCGCTCACAGGGAGTTCATGCTCATCTGCATCGTGTGCTCTTGTTCATAGTTCGCCACATCTTGTCTAATATATATATATATATATATATATATATATATATATATATATATATATATATATATATATATATATATATATATATATATATATATATATATATATATACTGCCAATGAATCGATTGATTGCTATGGTGCCATTATATGCGCTTGCATGATACACAGCAAAATATTTACGGCGCCGCGGACGCATGAATCGCTTCGTGGGTAGCAGTTACAAAGACGGGCGAAATGGACGAGCCAAGAGGGACAAAGAATGAGACATAGTGACCTGTGAGCAGGCTCGAACTATATAGAATAGGCCTATAGCTGCTTCGACCCGATCTGAGCAATCGGAGTAAACAAGTATATATATGAAGGTTCAGGTATCAAGCAGTCTGGGATGAACTGGTATCTTCGTATACCTTTCCAGATGCAAGTGCCAAAGTCGGTGTATCTGATTCGGTCTAGGGGCATCTATCAGTGCCTACCGTCGATGATCACGATGAATATAAGTCGGTAACTGACCTGTTCGTTCGTCATGGGCTTCTGCATTCCATTGTTTGCGCCCGACATAGGTGGAAGAGCCGATAAGTGTATAGATACCACGCCTCCTTCCCGTTTCTTCAAGAGCGTATCGCGGGAATTGAGAAGGGCCAACATAGAATTGAGCATCACTGTACACGGTAAAATACAGCCATTAATGACACCTTGAGTGATAAGCACTGGTGTACTCACTTTTGGGCAGTATGGTAGCCAATGCGATGAACACGAAGTTGTTTGGCGAGATAGCGAACTGTGCATTTGCGTTAAGGTGGGACGACTTCTAGCTCTAATTTTGTCTCACCATGATCAAAATCGTAATTGACAGTACACTAGTCATAACGTAGAAAAAAATGTTCAACTCATCAGGATGATTATTGATGTAACACGTACCTGGTCAGGGCGCAGGTGTTGATCAAGTAGAGCATAAGGATCTGGATAAGGGAATCCGTCCTGTAGACGCGTGAGCATACGCGCTATCGAGGCCATCTTAACGCACCGTCTGAAACCAGTCCTACGTTTCGCCAAGGTGATGCACAGAGATATGGCTGTGGTAGCATCGGTGAAGGATTGGGCGCCATATGTTGTGAACCACGTCCACTGTCCGCTTTCTGTTATTGAGAACCCGGTTTATAGTGAGATGCATCCACTCACCCCAAACCGATGATTAAGCTCTATATATGTAATGCCACTAGTGCGAGAGCTGAAGTAACATGGATGAGCTTAGAAGTGTGTTTGCATCGAGCAACTATTCCGCACCATATTCCGACCGTGACTTTAATGTGCATATGTTAGCTTTCTGGTGATTGCGAGAACCATACAAGAAGAACGTACCCATGGCTGCGGCTGGTTAGCCGGTGAGAACATAGCGTGAGAAAGTAACAGAAATCAGCGCAGGAAATGAGCTCACCGAGGTACGTCAACATCCCTGCGGTCTGGTACACTGTCAGAGCACTGTTCACATGAACATTGCAACCCTATGCTTACCAGTGCTACGGTCAAGGCCCAGTGGCCTCCCACTGAAAATCTGGGTGAATATCACAGGATTACAGATAACTAGTTCTACCCTTACAACTGCGAAGGCGGAAAATATATACGCTGCAATATGTAATGTTTGAGTATAGTGACCAGTTTAGACCCACTTCATATACATACCCACTAACGATAGCTTCGGTTGTGATCTGTATCCGAGGGTGAGGAGATGCACCTACCGATATAGAGGCTGGGATTTTAGCTCACTCCAGTTGCATAATCAGCCTTTTGATTGTGGTGTCAGATATTTTCCGGTAAAGATTGATGGCGGTGAAGTGACCTACTAGGATACTCCTAGAGAATTGGTCAGTCGTAGGGTCTAGAGAAGTTCCGTACAAATACACACCAATTGGGCCCGGTGAGTGCGAGGGGGTTCCCATAATCAGTCACACAGTAGGAATACAGCGTCCAGGTAATGAACACAAGATGCACGGAGTCCAATATCCTGAAAACATTTGCATCTCTCCTTTGATTATCTGTCACTGTGAGGCGGGCGTACCATAGCAGAAACACCTACGAAACAAGATTGAGCATGACAGACTGCTAAGTACAGTCAACAGATACGCACCACCGCTCGAAGCAACGGCGTATGATGATTTGCAGGACGCTGAAAGAATATCCATGTCTGTAAGCTCGTAACGCCGACGAGTCTGTAAACAAATATAATTAACGAGACCGAACAGAGGAGCCGAAACGTACACAGCTGAAATCATAGAACCTGTGATGAGATGCACCCAAGGTCAACAGGTATTGCAAGGTCATGAAATACGCATATCGCACCGATGAGAATAGCGCCAAGCGTGTTGTTGAGATTGAGAGCCCCGGGAGGGAGGCCCCCGAGAGGTGGAGACGACATGATACGCAAGTACACATTCATTGAGATTTGGGTACTTATGACGTCCAGTCAACTACTGATGCGCTGAACTGGATCATGCATGCGTGATACATCTTGTACGCTGATGATAAACCCGAGATGTGTCGCGTGTACAATTCACAACCTGTGTACGTACAGAACTCTATCTCTAATGATGACTTGAGATCATCGAGCGGTTGGTATTGCTTGAATGGCTCACGACGTTCTCACAGGATGTCACTCCGCATAGGATTGGTTCTCGAGAAGGCCAACCTGTCAGAGAGACTGCCCAGAGGGAAAGAACGAGAGGAAGGAGTGTTCAGTAAGTATGGGATTGATCATGATTTGTGGCCGGCGTGAAGCACGGAGGCTCCGCGATGCATGACTCAGCGCTCAAAAGATATCTACTCACGCTTCACAGCTCCACGCATCGAGCGCGATCTCTCCCACAAGAATAGATATCGTTGCCCGCGATTCACGCTGCTCGGTACTCCGGATCCGACAAGAAGGATTTCGCAGTCTCTTGCTGGAACAGTGACGTGCGCTCAGCTCCTCCAAACCCAGGTACACAGTAACAAGACTTACAGTAGTTTCTTGTCCATAGTGTTGTGTTTTGTGTCGAAGTCTGTTCAAGGAGAAGCATCCAAAAGAGCTCTTCATCAAGGCTTGATTCGCTCTCATGGGCAGCGCGGGCAGCGAGAAGGCGGAGGGGTTCTATGCTGTTGCCGGCGGAGCACCTTTCTACTCACTACCTGTGCCTGCGACGATGCTACCATGACTCTCCGCCCGATATCCTGCCTGAACAACCTGCCATAATGACAAAGACAGTGCTGAAGCTTGAATCCATCGGCCATGTGCACCCGGGACTGAAACAATCGCCATCGAGGCCTTGAGCGAGTTCTCCTTCTCCGCGGGCTCGTTGTTCCCCTTTTCTGAATCGACATCCTGTATGCCCTCAATTTGAGCTAGTCTGTCCCTTCAATGAGGGGGTCCCTTGGAAAGATCTGTGAGGACGCGGGGAGAAGCATCGGCCAGAAGCATGAGATGGCGGGCGTACCACCTGATATCTCGCCAGGCACGAGGTATACACGGGCCAAAGGAGGATTTCCAGGTCCAGGGATTTGGTCAAGAGTCATGCTGCAGTTTCCTTGTCGCAGGCAGTGTACGGATGATAGAAATCTATAGAAAAACGTCCCTCGTTCTGTGGAGGTTCCGAAATCTGGCATGATGAAATTGGTATCCACCTGAGTGCGGGAGCGACACACTCTCGAGATCGTGAGTATGGCATGTGCAATTAAGATCTCGAGTTGCACACCTGAGATTATACACATGCAGCGACTACAACACTGGAAACAGATGGTGCTCGGGGTTTCGAGCGGAACTGTCTGATTTTGCGGGAGGTAGCCGAACTGCGGAAGGCACTCGTACATCGTGTCTGGGAACGCGAGCGAGCTGTGGGAGAGGAGAAGGATGTGCGAGAATAGAGCGGATGCTTTTGAGCGCAGCTGATTTTTGCGCACGATCGTGCGTCCACGCCTCATAAGATGGTCAAGCTGGGAAACTTGGGATCTGTGATGTTGTGGGGCTCGTGAGTAACAGAACGATGAGACGAGAGGGCAAAACATTAGTTACTATCCCGATCAAGTGTGGGGGCAAATAACCCTTCTGCCTGGAGGAACCCCCTCCTTTCGAGACAGATTCATCCACAGAGAATGGGCAAGACGGGGTGATAGAGATATATCCCCCGACGACAGGCAAATTAGACATGCCACGATGACACACAAAAGCGTCGTCTGCCTGATCCAAACCCGCTAACATTCGCCACGACCTTTCTGTGCTGAATCTCAGTATACGCCTCGTAATGAATTGGTACGTCCCTTGCATCCAACATGATCTACCCGCGAGCATTATCTATATTGGTATGGGGTATCGGCATGAAGACGGGGTAGACTGCGTGGGTATCGCTGAAGGCCAGAAATTTTGACTGATCAGAACGAATTCGCTGGAGACACGAGGGAAATGCGCTCACCATCCTAATACTTCCACTCTTACCTGGTGTGGCTTTCTGAATGATGATTTAGGTATCAATTCGGCGAGTGACGCCTTATCGTTGGAGGCGTGCACACTGTAAATACTTGCGGCCAGCGATGTGAGAGCCTATGAACATCAGAAAAAAGTAGGTTAGTATTATGTATCGGGA